>VUQH01077824.1:58301-79720 GCA_015106775.1 Etroplus canarensis
CTTTCTTTTTTTTTTTTTTTTTTTTTTTTGCAGTAGCTGTGCTGATTTCAGCATCTATTATATGTTTAACCTCTTCATATTTTTTCCAATATTATAACTTTATAAAAACCAGTTGCCCTGCCACCAGTAAACCTAAACCAGTAAATTTTTTAAATTTTAAACTGTGGAAAGAAAAAAAAAACCCTCCTGTCATATGTCTATATGTTTATATGTTGCACCAGGTCCTGGAGAAACGCCATCTCATTTCACTATGTTCTGCGTCAGCTATATGTGGTTGAAATGACAATAAAAGCTCTTGAATCTTGAATCTTATCCAAGTTTGTGATTGGCCAGATGCTGCCAGAGCTACACATCTCATGTGAACGAACTCAACCTAGATTGATAACCCCTCGGTTAATTTATCGAGTTGATAACCACCTTCCTGTGACTGCTTATCCTGATTAGCAGTGTTCAGTTAAGTGAAACCTGATAACATAAAGATATTCAGGGTATGTTAAACTTGCTTTGAAGTACAAGCCCCCAAATGCAACTGTCTAACACCCGAATAATAAGTGTTCTAAATAAGTGTCCTAAATTGTCCTAAATTATACAGAGCAGAAGCGCCTAACTAGTGTTAGCTATATTTTATAGATTAGTTTACTGAAAACATGGGGTGGTATTAGTTATTATCAGTGGAAGATTATATGCTGAAATTGGATCAAAATATTTGGTGAGAAAATTTTAAAAACAGCGATAAGTAGAAAATCATCAATATTTTTTTGTTTGTTTTTAGTTTAGTTTTAGTTTTTTTTTTAGTTCACATAACCTCACTGTTTATTGGTGAAATGCATTGTTGTTGCTTTGACTTTATAAGGTTAGAAAAAATCAAGCTTTTCCCAGGCAATATTATAGACCTGAGATGACACGTAACCCTGTCACTAAGACAAACCAAATAATTGCTCTTTCAGCACAATATTTTTTTTTACTAATGTGCCTTGTCCAATTGCATTACTTAGTTACTTTAAGATCAAATCAGATTAGATTGCATTGCCTTTTTAGTTTCCAGTCTGGCTGAGCAGACGTCTGTCCTTTGATACATTTCATTAACCGGAATTACTAAATGCCATATCTGCCAAGGTCTTTAACTCTGTTTAATTCTAAACAGGCTTTAGGAAAAGCATCTGTTCCTTTTGTGTTCATAACTTGGCCCATCTTTGGATTATCCCACTTATCATTTGAGTGCTTAATGGACTCTGACAGGAAAAACAGATGTCAGTTGTATTGGGGGGTTTTGGTCTTTTAAATATGCATCATAGCTGGTAAACACAGCCGCAGACTATTTCAAGCAGCTTGTCAAAGTGCCGTGCCGAAAAGACTTCTAGATGATCTGCTTTGGCAATCCATCAGGGTAACAAAGATGGTAAAGAGCTTAAGAAAACAGAGAGTAAATGTGAAGCAAAGTCTGTTCTTTATCAGAGCATTAGCAGACCTCATCCTTGACAGTGAATGTTGTATTCCTTCAAATCAGGAATTAGCTGACAGAAGTCATCCTACTCGTAAGTGAGGCAGCGTTTTGGGATGCAAGTTCACTTTCAGCTGGAGAAGACATCTGTTGCCTTTTACACCAGATTATAGTGCAATGTGTCACAGATTATGCTGTTGACACACATAAAGAAAACTGGACATTCAGGCACTTAGGGCCCTTATTAAAACTTGTCATGGCCTGCGGTCACTGCTACCACTAATCAGACACATGACTTGCCCTTACATTGTAGGATTATGCTTTCTGGTTTAGTGGCTTCCCCTCTGTGACTAGCAGACATACATTTTACCCTGGCGTACAAATCAGCTGTTTACACAGCTGTCCAAATACAGGAGTCTTTCACGTTGAATGACTTTCTTTCATGGGAAGCCTATCAGTCTATTTCTTTAAAATGTACAACCTGATGTGTCAGAGCTGCAAGCTTCACAAAGAATTTGTGGTGAGTTTTCCTTAGAACATAATGTTACTTTCTCATCGGAAAACTCAAAGGGGATGCAAGGTTTATAACACACCCACAGTCCCCTGTTGTCGATAAAATAATCTCAGGAAAATTACTTTGTTTGGGAGTGAACCGTACTTAATAACAATAATAATACTAATAGAGACTTAGCTGGCTTGATGCTTCAGTCCGGCTCTTTGGATGAGCAAGTTCTTCTGTTGGGAGAAAGCGAAACTGAGAGCGTGGGAACAACAAAGACGAAAAAAGCAAATGTGCGATATGGCAGGATAAGGGAGGGTGCGTTCTGTCCGTTGTCATATCCCCATGCAGCAAATATCACTCACACCAGGATTAAATTCACAGTGGGACACACCCAGGAGAAATCTGCTTCCAAGCTTCATATTAGTTTTGAGTTTGTGTGCTGTGCGTTAAGGGTGTGAAGGAATTCAGCTCAGTGATGGCTCATCAGTCCTCTAAACATGAAGTTTGCTGCAATAATCCAAAAAAATTGTAATAGTATTACTTCATCGCTTACACTGAATACAAAATAACCAAACAATGCTCTGTAGCTTTTAAGTGAGCATATCTTAAATAAAAGCTTAACTTGACTGTGAAAATTTTACACTCCAGTGAAAATTATGTACTTTGCATTTCCTACACAGCAGTGGCTTTTTCTTAAAGTGAAAGATTAGAATAGGACCGGCTATGGCCACGAAAGCTGAACAAGGTAAAGAGAGGAATCTAAATAAACTCAAACTTTATTTAGAAAAAGCCCTGATGAGTTTTTTTTTTATCTTAACAAAAAGTTTAACAAAGTTGCTCTGTGTCATTTTGCTTAAATTAGATTTAATGATGTAAATTACAGAAACGTGCCCATTTAGAAACACTGAATTCCAATTTTCTGATTGTTATGAATTACCACTTTGTTTAAAGGGCTAAGCCAAAGACATTTAGTGTTGCTGAGCAGTAAAATACATGATTTTGCTGCCATTTGAAGTTGAATCAAAATTAGCTCAGATTTTTTTAATGGTCAGCACTTGGGCAGAAAGATGTCTAAGAATTGTAGCACCGGTATCAGGAAAGCTTTATTAATTAATTTTTTGCAAGTTTCTCAGCATTCCTTCATAAAAGCTGTTTTATGTAGCTATTATTAAAAATGCATTCCAAAAATCCCACCCCTAATGCTGCTTTGCATACTTACAATTTACCAATATTATAGACAAAATGCTTGTTGTACTCCTTCTCATTTTTGGTTATGATAAAGATACTTTTAATTTTGGTGAGACTTTTACCTGGAGAATTATTATTATTATTATTATTTGTATGGTATTGTATAATTACCAGAGAGTTGCTACACATTGTTTCATTGTTTGCACTGAACAATGATAATAATTGTATTATTTTTAGTAGTAGTAGGATGTATGTTTCTTGTTCAGAGTATCAAAGTAAGCCATGTGAACTAACACATGATTTATTTCATAAAATGAGAAAATTGCACACTGCATTTATTACATGGCTGTAATGGTCAAAACTTCCTAAATGTAATCAACTTCAAATACACCTAGTGCAAAGTCTTCCTGGATTGGGTAGGAAAATGAACAAGTTTGTGGAATTCATGGCAATCAAGAGCAGTCCAAGAGTGCATACCTCCACCAAGGCTGAACAAAATATTTTTATACTCACAGCTGTTTTATTAGGTACACCTCACTAGTACTGGTTGGACCTTCTTTTGCCTTCAGAACTGCCTTAATTCTTCATGGCAGAGAATCACCAAGGTGCTGGAAACATTCCTCAGAGATATCTTAGCTTTACACAGATTCTACTGCTTCTGTTGCCTTCCTGTTCGCTTGAAACAGTCTGGCCATTTTCCTTTGACCTCTGGCACCAACGAGGCATTTTTGCCCAGAGAACTGACGCTCACTGGATATTTTCTTCATTTTTCAGACCGTTCTCTGTAAACCCTAGAGCTGCTTTGTGGGAAAATCCCAGCAGATCAGCAGAAATACTTGGACCAGCCTGTCTGACATCAACAACCATGCCACTCTCAAAGTCACTTAAAGTACCTTTCTTCCCTATTCTCAGACTTGATATAGATTTCAGCAGGTCATCTTCACCATTTCTACATGCCTAAATGCACTGAATTGCTGTCATATGATTGACTGTTTAAATATATGTATTAAGGAGCAGTTGCACTTGTGTACCTTATAAAGTGGCCAGTAAGTGCTTTTCTTTATTTTGGATATATTTAAATTCTCTGACAATGACAACATATCTGCACACCTTGGAATCACAGTAATATCACTTTTTTCAAGCTTTATTCAAAGAAAAACAAAAATCTGCAGAAGTGAAACCACTAAATGGTATTTTATTTATGTACATATTTTTAGTATTAGCCATGAAACAGCCACAATCTCTGTAAGATCAAAATCAACTTTTGAACAGCTTATGGTTGAAAGCAAAGTCTTTAAAAATGTGTGCAAATTGAGCAAGCGGTAAGCCACAGCTCAAATCACTAACTTAGCTTAAATTGAATGTTTAAGGTTGTTTGTTATTTTAATCTTTGTGCCACTGGATATGTGTGTGAGATTAAAAACCAATATTTCATTGTAAAGGTGTGTTCCTCAGCTGATTCACTTAAGCTGTCTGCCATGTTTTGGAAAAAATTCAGTGCAGCTGCCAGTGCACACTGAAGCTTTGGATAGGATGGTGCACAAGGGATCTACCCAATGTTTCCATCGTGAAAAAAAAAAGGATGCATTTGAAGGAGCCTTGCAAATGAAACAGTCTTTGTTGCCTTGCTGTGATGTAATCAGATTTCAGCAATACAGCCCCTGAATTAGGAATTGATGTTGAAGAATCCTTCAAAAAATTACTGGATCCAGATCGAGATCCAGATCAACTTCAAAAGTAAATCACTTTTACCGTGGGCCAGGACCCACCTCTAGTAAAATGCTAATCGCTCCATACCTTTTCCATAATCCTGCTAACACACACACAAGCAAACAAACAAACGAACAAACCTCAAATCACATAGCTTCCTTGGTGGAGGTTGTCGTGGAAAGAAGAACAGCAGTAGGGAGCACATGCCTGAACACAAGAAGTCAAGGCAAGAAGAAATAAAGCATGCTTTGACACCAGAAGATCCACTGAGAGTGTGGCCTGTCTGTTCAGCCATGGATTAAGGATTTGTTAAACAGGTTGCTTATTGCTCTTTCACCATGTGTAACTTACAGGGTTGTATTTAATGATTTAGTCTGCTGTTGTGGTGTAAATCAACATTCTGTTGCTCTACAGGCAGACATGCAATTCCCAGACATTCCTCACATTGCGTCTTACTCGCACTTTCGTCTATAAGTCTTTCATATGCTCTTTCTTTCATTCTTTATTTTCTATTCTCTCTGGCCTGTTGTTAATGTTGTCCCAGGTGTTCTACATGTACTCAATCACAACAAAAAATAAATATCTCTCAGGAGATATTTCCTGCTGCATGTTATGTCTTCTTGGTGCCTTTATTGCTTTCAGTACTTCTTTCCCCCCCACTTCCTCCCACGTATGTGTTTTCAAGTCCTGACTCCCTCCTCTTCCTCCTCCTGATGTCTTTCAGGCTGTTCCTGAAAAGCCACAGTGGGACTGCAGGCAGACAGAGCAGTCTAGTAATTCATGGAGCAGACTTCAGCACCAAGGACATGGACAATGACAACTGTATGTGCAAGTGCGCCCTCATGCTAACTGGTGGTAAGTGCAGTCAAACAGTTCATTGCTCATGGCAAAGCATGTTATATTCAGAATCTGTAACACCTGGTTTAAGAATTTCTCTAGTTTGTTAAAACTTGAATATTATGTCTTTATAGTTGAGCTGAATCTGTAATGAAATAAAGTAGCACTGCTACAATGACATCCAACAAGACCCAAATTAAGAGCAGTTTTAAATCATCCAACATTTTCCTCTAATGTCTAAACCACTTCATTTGGAGGTAAATCTAAAGTCACCTGGAAAATGTGAGTCCAGCATTCATGCTATTTTAGCTCTGTTTCGGTCCCCCCTGAGAGAAATGACTGGCTATTTGACAGTCGAATGCTCTGGGATGTTTGTGTACCATGTGGTCCTGGTCAGTTAGGGTGCACACTTTCAGATGTGTTTGTTTTCTCATATCCAAAATTGTTTGGCTTACCTAAGGGTTTGTTTAAAACTTTTGTGTTGTCGTTTTGGCTTTCTTGCTCTGTATGACTTTGTTCCTCGTAATGTTGCCACATTTCCAATCTCACCAGTTTATTTTGTAAACTTCAATGCTATCATGACCACGATTTCTCAAACTACAAAACGACCCTGAATGCTGATTATGGAGATGTGCTCTTTTTTTAATCTTTATCTTTTTTATATGGCGACAATATACTTAATTTTATAAGGATGAACTGCAGAGCTCTAACCATTCAGTTTGCTGTTCCAAAAGCAATTTTTCTCTTCATTCTTCATCACCGACACCACAGTGTTCATTGCACAGTTATTAGTTTGGGTCATTGTGATCACAGCCCTCTCACTCTGAAAATGTGGCTGCTTAAACATCTATTCCCACCTATTAGTCTATATACTGCATCTACTCCCAGATCACTGACGTTGGAAACAAGCACATTATAAAAATCCCTGGGCGCGGCACCAAGTGTCAGAGAGATTTAAAATGACTCTGCCTCTCATGCAGTGTAAGTGGAGCCCACTGACCCTTGCTGTCACCTCGTGAAAGCTCTGTTGCTGTGGATTCCTGACCTGGTACCAATCAAGGGTTTCTAAATGCAAATTTAAGATCAGAATTACCTCTTAGGTCATTCCAAATGCAGTGGGTTAAAGGGAACTTGGAATTGATCAATGATCAACACCCCTACTCTGCTTGATTCATAGCCTGCCTATGGCCAGCCACAAATGAGAAGTATATCAACATGAAGCCTGATTCGAGACTGGTCTGAGCCCAGTACTGTGTTATTGGTACTATATTCGGTATATAATTTATTCCCTGCATTTATAAAAGCAGGTCTGACATCAAATGACGCAAGTATCTGGAACAGATGAGAGGAAAATATTTCTCTGCTACATTTATGAGGGCGACCACAGCATGTCCTGCTAAGAATACAGAGGAGGATACAGTGCGGACGCACATAATGTATATATTTACCAGGCACCAGAATATACAGAAGGGATAAAGCTCAGACAGTAGGAGGTGAGAAGAGTCCTTTTATCATGAGAACAAATTGCAATACTTGAGAGTTTTTTAAAAGAAGACATCCTCAAGTATTTTACAAGTCAGTAAAAAGCTCTGGGCTGGAAAAAGAGAGGATAGTGATCATAAATTCCAAAGGATTGTGATGTGTACACTAAATGTTAATGTGCATGGCGGCAGTTGTGTGGTCTGCAGTTTATCAACAAGTACTGTAAGAAATGTAGTTCACATTCACTTTATAGCTGAAGAGAAAAAAATGCAGTGAAATAAAACAGGCTAATCAGAGCATACTGCAAAAATGTCAGTTTCTCAGTTTAAAGACAAATTTTGACCGACATTATATGCTTATTGTGTATGGGTTGAATTTGTGGGAAAAAAACACCTGCTTTTTGGTGATTGAATGTCTCACTTTTCTATTCAAGTTGCATTAATGTTTGTAGGGACATGAACGCCTCCCATCTTGGAGAGTTGCGTCAGGAGGGGCATCTAGCATAAAACCTCTGCCAAATTACCAATGCCGATTAATCCACTGTGGTGAGGCCTTGGGGAAAAAAAGGAGGGAGCAGCAGAAGGTGCATTTTTTTGCTGTAAAATAGAAGCTGTAAACAAACAACAGACATTATCATCTTTAAATTTACATGGCAATCATACATGGTATAAGACATCAAGCAGCGCATCTGGCTATCCAATATTCACTCTCTTTATATTACTGTTTTGCTTGCTACCAGCCGCTTTTTAGTTGCTAAATGCTCAATTCTATACACAAGCTTGTTGCTTGTTTTTCTGTTGTGTAGTGGGGTACAGGTAGGACAGTGAGGTTCTGAAGTTTATGTACTGTTTTTTTTGTGGCTGGCAACTGATGCAAGTGGTAAGACCAAACTAAAATAGTAAAGTTGTGGCCTTATAAACAAACTGCTTAAATGTTCCATTGACATTAAATTAATAGAACTGCAGAAATGTGCAATAACGTCCCTGTAGGTGTGGCTCACTAAGCAACCCATTTCTATCATTACACATAATAATTTACTCCTCAGTTTTGAAAATAGACTATTGTGGCTTTAACCTTTCTTAACTTAAGAAACCATACCTCATGAAACTTCATTTGAAAATTGTAGCACCACAAGTGCACTTTCACTTCCCACTGGCGCCTTCACCTGAAATGATATGCGGTAGTGGAAACACAAAGAGGCGTCCACTAGTTTCCATGCCAGGTTAGCCATTTGTCCTGTGATGAAGCAGCAATCAATGTGAAACTTATATCTGTGATCTATGCCAGCAACAAGGGTGGAATTCTGCTTCTGATTACTGTCAGGTCTTAGTGAAATGTCATGCTGCTGTACACTGTGGTATTCAGGTCTGCCAGATGGGAGAAGAGAAGTGCCATTTGTCACTGTGTTACTGACACATCCCTCCATATGTTCTATATCTGACCATGTATCAGTGAGGGTGTGTTTACAAATTCAGATGTAACAGCTGATCAGTGGCAAATATGATAAACAATCTTCTGGGAAAAAAAGTTTTCACAGAACTCTATGCGGTCCTGTTAAAAACTAAGTGCACCCTTACTTCTTACCTAAGAATTATATGGGTAAGTAACACCCTGGTGCTGACTGGACTTGATTTACTGTTCATCTGCCAGTGTGAGTACCCCTATAATCAGAGGTTATAGCAGCTTGCTGGTCAGGAGCATTCAGGTGTGTTAACACAATGCCACAGTCTTCCCAAGAGTTGATATTCCAGCAAATTCAAGCCGTGCAATGCTCAGAGAAATTGCAAAAACCTAAGAGCTACACCACAGACTCTACAGACTTTAGGTAGCATGTTTAATGTTAAAGGTTGTGACAATACTAAAATACTAAGCAAGTGTGGCTTGTTTGGAAGAGTTGCCAGGAGAAAG
Source organism: Etroplus canarensis (assembly GCA_015106775.1). Classification (NCBI taxonomy): domain Eukaryota; kingdom Metazoa; phylum Chordata; class Actinopteri; order Cichliformes; family Cichlidae; genus Etroplus; species Etroplus canarensis. The sequence goes on from VUQH01077824.1 coordinate 67,370, forward strand.
CCTTTTTTCTCTAAAAAGAATATGACTGTGGGACTTAAGTTTGCAATATTTCATCTTAGAAAACCACAAGACTTTGGAACAATGTACTTTGGACAGACAAGACCGAGTGGGGATGTTTGGCCATAATGCACAACATATCAGCACAAAAACCTTATTCCAACTCTCAAACATGGTGGTGGAGGAATGATGATTTGGGTTTGATTTGCAACAACAGAGTCTGGACACTTTAACTATGAACCCCTTGGTATATCAAATTATTCTAAAGTCAAATGTGAGGTCATCTGTCTTGATTGAAATTGGGTTATGCAACTAGACAATGACACCAAGTACACCAACAAATCTACAACAGAATGACTGAAAAGAAGGTGTTGCAATGGCACAGTCCAGACCTCAACCTGATTGAAATGCTTTGGCAGAAAGTCAAAAGAACTGCTCATAAATAAATGTCCGCAAACCTCAATGAACTGAACCAACTTGGTCAAGAAAGCTGGGCCAAAATTCCTTCACAATGATGTCAGGGACTGATAAAGTCATACAGAAAATGATTACTTAAAGTTATTTGCTTCTAAAGGTGGTTCCACAAGCTGTGGTGGTGCACTTATTTCCCAGGATTGCATAGAGTCCTGTTAAAACATTTCTTTTTTCACAGGACTGTAAATATTTGTCCAGAAAGTGCCTGGGTTATCAGAACAATATTTGTACTTTTCAGAAACACAGGACTGATCAGATATAACACACATAAATGAGAAGTGAATTATTTAGAGCACAGACTGTGGATGAAAGCATAACACAGACAAAATTGTATAAGCAATGAATAAAATACAACAAAAAATGCAATCAAAACAAGCACAGCCATAACTAAGGTGAGGTAAGTAATTTAATAAGAGCAGAGACTATCTGGATTAAAACATTACAAGCACCATTGATAGGCTATAAAGAAATAAAAAGGCTTTTTTATGTCAGGCTTGTTTTCATGATATAGGAGGTTAAGGAAGGTTCCAAGGTGGGGTTTTTCTCCAGTGGGTAAAAAACAAACATAAGGGGAGGATAAATTTGTTAGTTCCAAACATTTTCACAGTCTTTCCCGAACACAGAATGGAGCGCACTGATTGGTCAGCTGATCTGAACTGACTTGAATGTGATGTAGGGGATTAACAGCTTGAAAATGTAATCTAATCCCAGTTCATGCAGTGCTTTAAAAACATATTAAATCATTTTAAAATCAATTGTGTACATCACTGGAAGCCAGTGAGGAGAGGCTAGGGGTACAAATAGGTAGTACCTGTTGGTACCAATAAGGAGCCTTGCTGCAGCTGCAGGCCAGATGGTCTGACCGCATGATTCTTACATAGAAAGAAAGTTACAGTGGTCGAGGCAAGAGGAACATAAAGCATGGACTTTAGTTATCAAAACTTTGAGACGGAATTGGATTTTAATTTTGCAAGTGACCTTACACTTCTTTTCCATCAGCATCATGCCAGTGCTAGTGCGCAGCCAAGCTACTTCTGCTTGGTGCATTTTTACAAAACAGCTCACATTTTGGCAAATTTGAGAACCAAGCATTAGATACCATTAGATTTGAAAGTTATTCCAATGTAATTTCCATTGGAAGAAAATTGTGGCAGATAAAATCTGTGGGCTGTATCTGCAAATCATGCTTTTAACATTAGGGACATCAATTTTGTAGGTAAAAATGCATGGAACCAGTTCGAGATAAGACACCTGCACCATCACAGGGTGGAAAAGAGTCATACAATCATAGAAGACATAAACTGTAGAAGTATTTTTTTAATGAGGGGATCAAAATGACTCCCTTGGTGGTTATAGGTATAAGCGGTCAAACAAAATTTTCTTTTTATCCCACACATCCTATAATTCACTATATAATGAATAAACTGATTTTAGGAAAGGTCAGTGGGACAATGATGTTTTATTTTAATGGATTTATATGTTTTTAAAATGCCAAAAGAGTCAAAATGATCCCCTTGATAGTTCTTATGTGTGTTAACCTAACACACATGTCTTTGAACTGAGGGAGGAAGTTGGAGTACTCAGAAAGAACCCATACAGGCATGGGAAGAACACGCAAGCTCCACACAGAAAGACCCCAGCTGCTGGCTTTGAACCTTGGACCTTCTTTCCTTCTTTCCCTTTTATTTAACTGGGACAGTGTGTGCAGGATTAGAAATGAGTACATCAGACGGACAGCTCAGGTAGAGCAGTTTGGAGATCAGTCAGAGAGGCAAGGCTGAGATGGTTTGGACATGTGCAGAGGAGGGATAGTGGACATATTGGACAAAGGATGTTGAGGATGGAGCTGCCAGGTACAGTAGAAGGAAAAGAGGAAGACCACAGAGAAGATTCATGGATGTAGTAAAAGAGGACAGGAGAAGGGTTGAGTTGAAAGAAGTTGGATAGGGTGAGATGGAGGCAGATGATCTGCTGTGGCAACCCTTAATGGGAGCAGCCGAAAGAAGAAGAAGCGTGTGTTAATGGACAACAATATGAGGAATTAAAAGATGTAAACATGCCAGATTTTATGTAAAACTTTATATTCCATGTAAAACTTTATATACAAAAAAATATACTTAACACAATTTTTTTTAAAATATCAAAAGTCAGAAGATCATGTTTTTCCAAATTGTTAAAATGATAAAATGAGACATAAAAAATGTATGTTATAGTTTGTGTTTTTGTCTTTGTGGGACTAAGTCTGGTTTATTTATAGGCTGTTTAGTTTTCCTTTTTTCTGTCCCGTTTTAGTTTCTTTTCAGTTTGGCTGCTGCTATTCCTTTCCTCTTTGTGCCTTATGTTTTAGTGTCATCATTCTTGCTCATGACCATGTTTAGTTTATTTAGTCCTCCTTGTGTCTCCCTCATGTTCCCCTGTGTTCTATCCCCTTGTTTCTTTGGTACTTAGGTTCTTGTTCATGCAGTTTTGGTTTTTGTCATTCTTGGTTTTACGCTTTCCATGGCATCCCTTGTTTATTTCTCTAGTTGAGTCTTAGCCATGTTTTATTCTGTTATCACATCCTTTGTTGGTTTATGGTTTTATTCTGGAGTAGTCTTGTTTATGTTTGTTATTTTGCTCCCCAGATGTTTCCCTGCTATGTTCCTGTCTCCCTGAGTTCTGTTTCCAGTAGTTTTGTTCTGCTTTCCTTTGCTGCCTCCTGTGTTCTTCATGTGTGTATTTTTTCTCTGTGCTTGGGTTGTTTTTGTGCTTCTCTTGTGTCCATGTCTTTTGTCAAGTTTACTTTTGTGTTGTGTTTTCTGTGGTGTTTTATTTTGTAATCTGTCTTGTCTCATGCATTATATTCAACTTTACTTCCTGCTATTGATTGTTACCACCTGTGCTCCTCTCCCTCCTGTTTTTTGTTTGCTCGTCAAGTCTGTGTGTATATATAGTGCTGTCTTTCTTCAGACCCTTGTTCTGTTGTTTTGTATGCTGTCATGTTGCTGTCACAGCCATAGTCATTGTTAAGTCTAGGTCTAGTCAGGTTCTGGACCTATGTCTTTGTTCCCTCATGCTGGACTGTGTGCGTCGTGTTGCCTTGCCTGGCGGATATCTTTTGGACTTTGTTTATTTTGATGGATGTTTCTCAGCTGAATAAAAGCTCGCTGTATTCCTTTTTTGAAAAGTAATTCTGTTCAGTTAAGTGTTGTTTTACCTGTGAGTAACAAGGCTGTGAAATAGTACTCAGTATGTGGAAACAAAATCATAGTATATAAGAACATCCTAGCTGCACTGACTGTCAGAAATGGCCTAATTTGCTTACACATTTATGCTGTGAGGCAACAATGCTAACCACCACACCACTGCTCTGCCAGGATGTAAGATCATATATGTATATATACTTTAGAGAGATTTGATAATAGGACACAGGCTTGCAAAGACATAAAAGTTGCTCTGTAGATATTAGTGGGCCCCATGTTCCATAGTTTTGATTCAGAAGGAGAGCATAGGAATCTGAGAAAGTGGGTAAAACTATAGAGGGAGGACTCAGCTATATATAGGGCTGCTAAAACACTCATGATCATGTAAAGTAACATTAACCTTTTTAAAATCAAAAATACACAACAAGCCAGTTTGGCCTAACCATCCTCTACATCCAACAACACCCCTGCTTCACCCAACAAATATAGTTCAGAGAAAATATGAAATGTGTCACCTTGTGAGAGGAATACAAGTTTCCAATGCCACTCACTACTCTGATGTCCCACTGAAGAGCATACATGCACTCTTTAAATAGAAGGAGGTCCCAAAAGTGTTCAGCAACAGGTACTGGCATGCCGATGAACCCATTGACAGCAACACATTGAGCAGATAGCAGGAAATGGTGTCTGAACTTATGCCAAAGCTTTGTGGGAGAGGCCATGGGAAACTTGCAACCTTTACAAAGGACAAAGCCTATGGTTGAAGTAACATTATCAATACCATAACAAAACAGAAATACTTCTCTGGTCTGTATTTATGTAAACGATATCCTTTTTTTTCATCTTTATCTTCTATCCAGGTTGGTGGTTTGATGCCTGTGGCCCTTCCAACCTTAACGGCATGTACTTCACCCAAGGACAACACATAGGGAAGTTGAACGGTATCAAGTGGCACTACTTTAAAGGCCCCAGCTACTCACTTCAAGCCACAGCCATGATGATCCGCCCACTGGACTTCTCCTAGTCTTTTGAACTTCTGAACTTCAAACTTTCACACATTAGAGGGACATTTCCTATTTCATACTCTTGTCTCATCTCATTTTCTCTGGACATGGGAGTTATCCATTGCATCTGTTATTCAGCCTGGTTCTTCCCCAGAGTAGCCTGTGCTGCTGTTGCTGCATAACCTTTCCCCTCATTGAACTGAAAAAGCAGCCATGAGGAGGAAGACAGCGCAAGATGTGATGCACCAGAACTGGTTTCTGTTCCCAAACAGGTTTACAAGCTTGACATTAAAAACGGGGCAGACACTGTAACTTTGTCAGCTTGTCGGAATATTCACTCAAAATGTCCCATTGCAATTTTTCCAGGACCTGTGGTGTCATAATATGGAAGACTTTAACTTTTTTAAATGGAAAACTGAAACTTTAAACTCTAAAACTGCAGGACAGAAGTGTGTCTTTTTTTTAAAATAAAATGTTAACAGAATACAGTCCACAAGTATTGCAGTTGTGTTATATATTGTGTTTTTAGTATTATTTTTGTTATCAGAAATGTACTCATTAGCCAAGGAGAGATGACATTGTCTTTTCAATTGTACAGTGTATTCTGAATTTATGTCTGCATTATGTATACTGTAAGAAACATGCTCACTTTTAAGGTGACCTTGAAATTCCAGTGATGATACACAGTTGGTAATAATTATAAAGGTCACTTGCAGTTATTTGCTGGCAATTATACACTTGTTATTTTGACAGAGTGTGATTATTTTTAGAGTTCACTGTGTGAGGTTATTATTGGATTAGATTCTGGACTGAGATCTATTTGCTTAGTGTTATTGGCTGAGAAACAACTAAGTCAAGCCAAAGTTCATAATATGAGTGATCACCTTACCTCTGCTGATTATGAAAAAAGGCTAGCATTATACAAGGACATTAATTCCAATGCATATGTAGCTCTAACAGCCGGGGGAGTAAAATTCACATTCACATACTGTACTTGCTATAAATAAATCTTACAGTATTTTTTAAAAGACAGGTCTACACTATATATACTGTATATAGCATTCAGTATATAGTTCTCATAATCGCAAAGGTGTAAGTGCTTATATTAAGCTGCTGTCACAAGAAAAATTAGGTACAAGGTTATTTTGTCTCGTAACTTGCATCAAAACTCTGGCCTCTGAACTTTAGACAAAGAGCAGATCATTAAGACAAGTTACATCCAAAATATTTTTCACAGACATCAACATGACACAGCCACAGAATCCAGCCAGGTTCTGTTTCTCATCAATGCAGCTTAAGAGAAAAAAGGAGTCTGGGTTGGATATGAAGCATGAAATTAATGATTCCACCAACTGATCCGTGTGAACACGTATTTCATAACTTTCAGCTTATAAAAACAGAATCTACTAGAGTGGAGTATTTACTAAAGGTACATGCGGTGAGAAGATAAAGTGTATCTGGAACTTGTAAAATGACAATTGACATGTTTATTAGCATACTAAAATTGTAGAATTTAATGGGTGTGTATGTAAAGCAGCTTTCCTGAGGAACGCTATTCTTTTTTTCTTCTTTCACTTGTTACAGTGCCAGAGGTACAGTGGTGTTTTGAAGTTGAGCATAAAACAAAGAAGTTAAAATAATAATCCTGGAAAAATGTGCCTTTGATAACTTTGCTTTTACCTCGTTAACTTCTAGATTTGCAGATTTATTTAAACATCTTTTGTAACATGTGGTCAGTGTTGTGTTGCTAGATTAAATAAAAGAGCATGTGATGCACTAATGTTTTCAATCTGCGTTTAGGCTGGACTTTGTGAGCCAAAATGATGTGATGATAGACAAGGGTTTAAACACGGGGCTACAGAATTTAGCCCTCATTACATCTTTCTTTTTTGTAGACACGCTTTAGCTTTAAAAAGCTTCCTTTCATGATAAGATCTTTAACATCAGTTTAAGTCTTTATATACAAATGCTGCACTGATGGTCATGCAAAGTAAGTGTATTGGTGCAGAAAGACATGAGATAAATCATGTAGATAAACAGACATGCTTGCTTCTTCCTTTTTTTAAGGACCAAACCAGATGGTGCGAAGATTAAAACTCACTGCCTGTCCACACAGTGGAGTGATATTGTCTTGAGTGGTGGCTTGCTTGCTCACTAGTGTCACTGACAGATTGCCAAAGTGTCAAACGAAGCTGTCATGACCTGTAGTGTCTCTTCATAGTTGACATTCCTGAGCCTAATCAGAGTAAACAAATTACTGCAGCCTGCAGACCGCAGAGTGTCCTTCAGCGCTTGCGCTGACCCAACACCCTCAGTGGAATGTGTTCTATAGAGAGAAGCAATGGAGTGTGAAGAGGGTCCATACAAAACTGGCAAACACCTCTGTGGTCTTAAGCATTATCCTTTGTTGGTGTGAGGACAGGAGGTACTAAGGACTGCTTCTCAGCTGGGGGAAGTTTTGTCTCCAGTGATGGTTTAAGATGCCAAGCGAGTTCCTCTTGCAATCTCTATGTACGCACGTACACACACGCCACCAGATTCTAACATCGACAGACTGATTGCTCTGTTGAAAATGGATCCTTTCCTGTTAGGTCAGAAAATGCTGAGGGTTGATGAGGACTCCCAGAAGGAGGTGAGGACAGACGGCGTTGGAGCGCAACCAAATCTGATATAACACAATACAATGCCTGCGGTATGAATGCTCAGGGCCTTTGAAACCCCCTAAAGAGACCACCTGCTTAAATAAAACAAATACAAGTAATGAAGATTCATAGGGAGACAAAGTGAAAGTAAAAATATGACATGTATCGCTGGCCTCTGTTAATTCACTTTATATCAGGTTTAACTTTTCAAATTATTAATAATAATTACTGTAATTTATAAGCATCCATTCATCCATTTTCTTAACTGCTTATCCTTATCCAGTTAAAGATCAAAGTGGGGCTGAAGCCTATCCCAGCTGACACTCTGGACAGGTTCCCCGTCTCATCTATCACAGGGCAAACACAGACAGACGGACAACCATTCACGTTCACATTAACAGCTACATGTACTGTCAGTTTGGAATCACCAGTCAACCTCACATGCATGTCTTTTGCCTTTAGGAGGAAGCTGGAGCACCAGGAACCTTCATGCACCATCACACCGTCATGCCACGATGACAGCCAAAAGTTGCAGCATGGGTAGCAAATCCAGCTACAGCAGCAGTGGAAAATAGTTCAGCCTGCCAGCTGAATAGGTGGTGGTGAGTTTTCAGAGAAGGAACAGCACAGGATGACTTCTAAATGGACACGATTTAACAAATGCACAAAATATTGACATCATGTATAGATGATTGCCAAATTTTTGGTAAGCAGAGAAGTAAAATAACCCAGATTTGAAAGAAGATAAAGCTGAAGAGACTGAATTTTAAGAATTAGCAAGAGTGATATAGTGACCTTTAACATTAAATGTAATTGCCAGCTGTTGTAAGCTTCTAATCAGTGGCATGCCAATTGAGCTTGACATCTGCATATCTTTAACAATTCATTCATTTATTACAACATATGTTGGAGATGATATGCTGAAGAAAAAGCAGTTGCATTGTTGCAGCTCTATCCATTTTTGCAATTGTAGCTAACTGAACAGTGTCAGCAGGCTGAATTTACCTAATCAAAAGCAAATGTTTATCACTGGAAATGAAAATAATAGTAAACAGTGTTGTGCCAAATATATTCGTGAATATCAAAGTGAAAAACACACTCATCTTCAGACTAAAAAGGCCCTTGCAGGGGTAGGTGAATCCAAAAGTGAACAAAGTTTGTCACATATGTTTAGTGTGGCCCTTGGACTAAAGCAGAAAACATGCACATCTTTGTAGATCTGCGCTTAATTGAGACCACAAATCAGTTCAATATAGTGCATACGGAAATGTACGTGCTCTGTGCTGTCTTGACCCTGAATAAGCATGTCCTCAAATCCTGTTGAAAAATGACTGGCAGGGGCATGGCCTCCAGTCTATTTAGAGTGTGATGTGGAGGAGGAAGGCGGACTGACCACACAATCTCAGTTTCTCTGCTGGAAAACCACCAGAAGCACAGTTATGGCCCTTTGAGACTCGGAGACTCTGTTTGCACATGTACAGCTAGTGGCTCTAAAGCTATAGTCCTGCTGTTTGCTGATCAGTGCATGTTGGTTAGCCCTGAATGTGCTGTTATAGCAGAGTTATCAGTAGGCCTTTGTGTTGTATTTGCTGCCTCTGAAGAGGAAAAAATTCCTGCATTTACTACCAATCAAGAGCTGTTTCCTGAACTTCATTTAAGTTGGGTCCAACCATATATCTTAACCAGAAGTACCCGGAACTGAAGTTGGAAAAATCACAATATTATTAGTGGGCACATCTTAATTAGAAAGGAAAAATAATGGTAACTGTTATGCATAACATTTACATTCCACATACTGGTAATTCAGTGCAATAATTGGAAGAGGTAACAATGCTGGATCAAAGTAAATATTTGCATCAAGAAGCTAAACATTTGCATTTATGGAAGGCATTTATAGTGCTTTACTCACTGTTAAAAGCACTTAAAATTAAACGCCACATTTAATCATACAGCGCTTTAATCACCTTACATCCATGACCATGCATGTTTTTAGCCTGTGGGAGAGAGCCAGAAGATCCAGAGGAAACCCGCGCAGGCACAGGGACAACATGTAAACTCCACAAAGAGAGGCTCCCACTGGGGTTCAAACCAGGAGAATTCTTGCTCTGAGGTGACAGTGCTAACCATTACACCATCATGCTACCTGTGGTGTAGCAGTATATTGGTACTGATCACAACCGTGACACTTGGATATCTTGTTAATAATACTCCTATTGTAGTGGTTTCACATTCACCTCACACGCAGAAGCCCAGCCCAGCCTCAATGGTAACAAGCCAGTGTACTCCTAGTGCTAGTCCCAAGCCTGGATAAATGGAAGGGTTGTCTCAGGAAGGAAATCCATCGTCAAATCTGTGTCAAATCACATATACGGATTTATCCACTATGGCGACCCCTCGGAAAAGCAAGAAGCTGAAAGTACTGTACCTTCCTTTTATTGCATGTTCTCATGTATATACTTTGTCCTCTGCTCTTCACAATTTAGTTTCAGCTGACAGTGTATTAATGGCAAATGTTAGGGCCTGTTGAAAAGAAAAAAAAAACATGTGAAAGAAAAATTTGACTCTGTAATATTATTGTGAATGACAGCTCATGTTGAGAAGTTTGGAGACAAAGTCAGAGAGGCAAGACTGAGATGGTTTGGACATGTGCAGAGGAGGGATAGTGGATATACTGGACAAAGTTGAGGATAGAGCTGCCAGGCAGGTGGGGAAGAGGAAGACCACAGAGAAGATTCATGGATGTAGTGAAGGAGGACATGCAGAGGGTTGGTGTGAGGGAAGAGGATGAAAGCGATAGGGTGAGATGGAGACAGATGAGCCACTGTGGCGGTCCCTAATGGGAGCAGCCAAAAGAAGAAGAAGAAGAAGAAGAAGAAGAAGAAGAAGAAGAAGAAGAAGGGCCTGAGCTCTCTGCAGTCATTGAGTAGACAGTGAACTTGTGTGGCTGAAACTGGGTCATGCAACAGGACAATGATTGCATGTACACCAGAGCATCTACTACAGAGTGCTTGAATTGTGGGGTGTACTTAGCTTTTCACAGGGCTGCACAGAGTCCTGTGAAAACATTCTTTTCCCCACGACTGTATAATGACGACAGGCTTCTCCTATCAACACCACAAATTCTATTTAGTGTGTTTATTGTTTAGGCACATAGTTTGTCGTTTTATTTCTATGACATCATTCTGCTGCGGTTTAAATGGGTTTTAAGTGCTTTCACTGTTGAGGGGGAATCATCAAGCCTACCAACAGCGAGCAGCATCTGTACTTCCAACTACTGATAAAGCAAACATTTTAAAAAGCAGCAACAGCACATAACATGGTGCTGAAACACCAGGGAGTTACCTCATGCATTCATCAGAGTGAAAGAGCAACCTCATGCTCCTCATTTTTGAGGTATATAACTCCAAATTATTCCCCTTTTCACTCCATTACAATGTAGCTGTATGTTCTATACAGAATTGTTAAGATTTAGTGTTAAGCTGTCAACTGAAGTGACCCTTTCCTAGTATTTCTTCAAGACTATATCCATTTTAAAATCATGTATTTTATAGATTTTCCAAAAGCACATCAACAACTTATCAATCTCTGATCTCTCAAGACTACCAAAGACCAATTTTTATCTGATGTTGTCATGATTTACTTTTTTATTTGTAATTATAAAGCAATATGAACTGTATATACTGGTTTTGAGTGAAAAGCCCTGTGGTTTAACAAAATAAATGGAGTAGAATAGAAATGTAAACGTGTGTTGAGGTGTGGGACTCGCTCATGCAGAAAAACTCAAAAAGAGCCTGACATGACTGATGGCCTGTGGGAGTGAGAATGACAGTCAGTGTACACAGAGGGTGTGAAGTGAAGAAAGGCTGCATGCCCCGGAAGGGACTGTTCAAACTGATAGTAACATGAAGGCTTTACAGTTGGATGAATTACTAAAGAGCTTTAAAACTTCCAGCTGGAAATACTGATTTTCTCACAGATTTTAGTAAAGGCCTTATTAGCCAATATGGAATTAAAGATGGAAACATAGTGTTTATTTGTTTGCTTAAATATATTGGGAAATCTGCACATTAGAAAGTAATGAATAAAGATTATGGGGGCCCTTTTTTAGTCTTTTTTAAGTTAGAGCTCAGTTTCCATAAAAGATGATGTAACAAGTGAGAAGTGTGTGGTCAATTATTGTTCCAGAGGCTTCCGCGGTCAGACGTAATGAAGTGTGAGAGCTGACTGACAATGTGCCAGCCAAGAGCAACATGCTTTTACAAGATATCTGGTAATGAGAGCATGTCACAATATAAATAGCCCATATGTTTTTACTAACAAACAGAGGAGCAGGTATGCAAATTATCAGCAATAGTTAGAAAATCTGCCTGATTTGTCTTAATCTTCAATAAACATTTTGTCTATAGTTGGTATGGACAGTTTGATATGTTTCTTGTTTGCATTCCACAGCTTAAAAACAGGATTGTTGTTAAGATGTAATAACAAAAGTCAGCATTATGTGATTGAAAGTGGCTTACAAGCAATAGCCAAAACAGAAATGTAAAAAAATAAAACACATTCAGACACTAATGGACACTAACAAAATAATGTTAAGGTTCAAAATTGGAAGTTGAAATAATACAATACAAACAATAAAAAAACTGGAATAAAGTCATAATTTAAAAAATTAATACAAATGAAATGTTAATGAAAGATCAACGGTAAAATAGAAAGTAAAGTAAAAGTAGATACATTTTTAAAAAATGTGATCATGATTTAAAAGAAGTATAAACCATAACAGAAACAGATTCTTTTGAGAGTACCAATTTTATCTATTTAAAGTAAAAACGCCCATTTTAACTAAAATGCTAGCAGATCAAAGTATTTTCATGTCATGGTCTTGCACTTTTGCAGTCTTGTTTTGTATATTTTCTAGCATCTCCTTGGTTTTTGAGTTTCCTATGTTCCCTATTTGTTTATGTATTTTGAAGTTTTGCCTTAGTTCTGTTCATTGTTGCATTTTTACTCATCAGAGCCTTCCTTTGTTGTTTTCAGTTCCCCAGTGTTTTCTCT
>VUQH01077826.1:0-18414 GCA_015106775.1 Etroplus canarensis
AACACGAACACCACCGTCCTAGCTTCCACACACCTGAACACCCAAATACCGGGTCAAAACAGGGACAATCACAGGGGTACAAGCACCACCTTGGTTCTGGAGTGGCCGCGCGCTACCGTCGCACCGCCATCTTAGGTTGTTGTATCAGCAGCAAATTATTCAAAATGGCAGAAACCTGTAAGTGAGTCATCACGTACCTTCTCTATTGCTCAATAGAGGACTGGAAAAACATGTCTTGACTGAAAGCATGGAACCGTCCTGCCCTGTTTCAGCGGTGGTGTAATGGTGTGGGAGACGTCATTTAAGCACCGCAGCCTACCTGAGTACTGTAGCTGACCATGTCCATCCCTTTGTGACTACATTGTATTCATCTTCTGATGTCTGCTTCCAACAGGATGATGAGCCACATCACAAAGCTCAGATCATCTGCAATGCAGAAACCACAAAAAAATCATCAGCCAACTCCACTGCTCCCCTCAGCTCTATACAGGAGCATTACCTTTCAGCCTTTTATTCAGCTGTGTGTGCTAAAAAGCTCATTTAAATACCCCAAACTACTGTCAGACCCAGTCAGTGAACACGGCAGAGCATTAAGCAGACAAAGAGGCAGATATTTGCAGATATTTTTCTCGTAGAGGTAGAGAACAAAACAGAGCTATTGGAGATTGTTTTCAGGAGTCACGCACATTCATCCATTAATCACACAGAACAAAGAATGCCTGCAATTTACTGCTTCACAAAATGTTCAAACTGTTGTTTGGGGATATTTTTCATGTGATGAATTTGTTGGAGGCAGACAGAACTTTGGCCTTAATTTACTGATCATGTTAGTTTTGCTTTATTTGTATATTTTTTAGTGATACAGAAAAACTGCTTGTGCAAGTTGTGTTGAAAGCTCAGATCTTCATTGTGTTGCTTGATTCAACATGTTTCAGGACTGTCCAAATTTCCTCATAAATATACATGAATCTTAAGCAATGTGCCCCCAGGTCTACTTGGATAATGTACCTTATGATGAACCTTGGGTGCAAATTTAGAGCCTTCATCTTTGTTTGTAACTAAGAGGACTCTCTGAGTGACAGAGGCTGAAGAGACTCAAAGCCAGTTAGTTGTTTTTATCTGCTGAAGCATCTAGAACGCTGTGTTCTTGTGCACCTTAGCATTTGAATACAAATGTATTATTGACTGTTACGTTAGTACACACGAGCACTCAGCCAGAGATTATAATGCAGTCATTGATAATAAAGAAAATTTGTCTTGACAGGAATTACCCCTTCTACAGCCAATTCAAACTGGCTAGAGATCATGGATGATGAAACACCTCAGTGCCTCAGCGCTGCCTTATCACTTGTTTATCTGGTGTTTTTCTCCCCAAGCTCAATGACTCATTAGGCAGGCTCAAAACCCAGCTGACCTACGTTTTGCCCTTTTAACCCTACTGCCATGACCCGGCACTGCTAATCTGCTTTCGTCCTAACCACTGATCAGCATCTCCTCTCATCTCAGCAAGAGGCTCTCCTAAAAGAAGCTTCCGCCTTTGTCGTCTCACATTTCGAGTGTTTTCTTTGCCTTTGCAAAAAAAACAAAAAAACAAAAAACGAAATATGTGTCAATTTTCATCCTGAAGCATTTTGGATCGTCTTCATTGCGCCCTAAGTAAGCCATGCAGTGCCCGCTAGGAAAAGAGAAAGAGACACGTGAGAAGACAATGGTGCGTTCTTCCTCATGATTCAGGTCTTTATTGTGGGAACATCATAAAGTTGTATGACCTATGGCTGAGCTTAGATATATTTTTCTATCGATATTTTTTTCCATTTATGACTGTTTGAACGGTGAGGTTCAGCTCAGAGGGAACTCTGAGTCATTTTCATGTGGCCAATCCTGAGAACTGACAAATGCATGCAAAAGTAAAAACATTTGGTTTATTTTTAAGGGAGACAATAGTTGGCCACAACCAGCAAACAATACAAGCATGGATTTGCTGGTAAATTATGATGCAATATTCTGACTTGGCAGCCTGTTCGTTCCAATTGAAGTTGCTCGTCAGATTTATAAAGGTGTCATTCAAATATGTCAGGGCAGTTTTGGTTTCAAAAAACTTTATTTTATGAATTTCTGTTATGTATTAGAGAAAAACAAACAATAAACTATCAAAAAATGATATTTGACTACCTCAGCTCTGTAGGAGCTACAACACAATTCTAAAAAAGTACTGGATGGTGGGTAAAATGCAAATGAAAAGCCAATGCAATGATTTGCAAATCTCTTGAACCAAGTTTTACTGGTTTCACAAAAGAATATAAAGAACGTTTCAAATGTTGAAAGAGAGACATTTAAAATTTTATGAAAAATACAAGCTCATCTTGATGAGAACTCTTATGTTGCAGCAACACGTCTCAAAAGGGCAACAAAAGGCTGGAAAAGTTAGTGGTTCTATAAAGGAACAGCTGGAGGAACATGCTGCTACCAGTGAAGATAACTGGCAACAGGTCAGTAATGTGACTGGGTATAAAAAGTGCACCTTAGAGAGGCGGAATCTCTCAGAAGTAAAAATGGTTCAACCAGAAGATGTATTTTTAAATTGAGGAGCTAATTTCAGCGCAACATTCCTCCATGTAAAACTGCAACAATTTTGAACAGTCCATCATCTACAGTACATAATATCATCAAAAGATTCTGCTATTCTGGAGAGATCTCTGTGTGCAAGGGACACCGCAGAAAACCAGTATTGTATGCTGGTGATCTTGGAGCCCTCAGGCAGCATTGCACTGCAATCAGGCACACTCAGGAACACTTCCAGAACTCACTGTGCTATCCACAAATGCAGGTTAAAGCTTTTTCATGCAAAGAAGCCATATGTGAACATGATCCAGAAACACTGTTGTCGTTTCTGGGCCCAAGTTCATTAAAAAAGAACTGAGGCAAAGTAGAAAACTGTCCTGTGGTCAGAGGAACGGGAATTTGAAAATCTTTATGGAATCATGGACATCTCGTCCTCTGGACACAAAAGGAGAGGGCCAACTGGCTTGTTATCAATGCTCAGTTCAAAAGTCTGCTTCTGTGATGGTATGGTACTAGCATTATTACCTGTGGTATTGGCAACTGGCACATCTGGAAAGGCACCGTCAATGCTGAAAGCTATATACAGGTTTTAGAGCAGCATATGCTTCCCTCCTTTCTTTTTCAGGGAAGGCCTTGCATCTTTCAGCAAGACAATGCTAAACTGCATACTGCAGCTATTACAACAGCATGGCTTTGCAGTAGAAGAGTCTGAGTGCTGGACTGGTCTGCCTGCAGTCCAGAATTTTCACCAACTACATTTACATTTTATATCAGAACGAGTAAAATTTCGACCACACGTGTATGTTTTAGCATTTTGTGCATCATTTTCCATTTCATGGGTGGGACAGAAAATGTCCTGCAATTCTAGAATGGCCCAGAGGCGTCTCCTTTTGAAGGTCTACAAATTTGCATTTATCTTTTCCATTACCATAACGCTATCTGGCAAGGATATTATGACACAACTATTTTCATTTATGGCTTAAACTAATGGCTAAAATTGCAATGCAATGCAGGGTTAATTGTAACATTTGAAAGTTTGCCACAGATGCTTCACTGATGGAAATGGTGCATCTCTACTTTTTCCCTGATTAGTTCTCAGTAATATTTATTTATATGGACATGTCAAAAAGCAAACATGCCATTGTTTTTTGAAGATACATAATAAATTGGGACAGTTTGGGAGAGGGTCTGATCACAGATTTGACCATGTGAGTCGGGCTCAGTGGATTCAGGTAGGACAGGCTAAGCTGGGATCCCACGCTTGATTCATAGTATTGTGTTATATCTATACCCCAGCTGTGGCCCTGTACCCTATGTTGCAAAGGGAGGAAATAACAAAGACTTTGTTGCTGTGCTTAAGTAGATTTTTCAGGTATCTATACTTTACAACTTTTTACTCCATAGTCAAAGGGAGTTATTTTTTACGTTACTGTGCGCTTTTCTGACATCAAATAGATTTGAACCTAAAAGAAAGAACAATAACACATACAAGATAAACCTTTTGGTGTATCCACCATCGGTGCTTATTGCACCTCTGACAAAGGCATAGAGCTGAAAGAGGAAAAAATAATATTTATGCACCATTTATAGCACTTAGGTGGGAAGGGAAAGTCACCCATCTGCAGTGTAGGAAGCAGCAAATAGTTTTTTAATAGCTCAATAAAATTGCTAATTTTTAATAGTTGATGTTATCTGGTTTGTTTTTCCCTTGTGTTCTACTTAACGGTTGTTGAAGCTGGGGAGGCAATGGCTCAGTGCGTCGGAGGACTCGTGTGGGAGGCAGAGGGTTGCTGAGGGCCGCCCGCTCAAGACCTGCCTGGACCTGGACCTGGTGGCCGTCCAAGACCTGCCGGTTCAAGACCCTGCCCCGGACCCGGTGTGGAGGTGGACCAGAGGCCAGAGAGACGCCCACCCCCTGAGCATTGCCGAGGTGCCCTTGAGCAAGGCACCGGACCCCCCCACATTGCCCCCTGGCGCCTGCAATGGCAGCCTTGCTTGCCGACCTCCCTCACTGCATGTTGCGTGTAATATTGTCTGTGTGTGTGTGTGTGTGTGTGTGTGTGTGTGTGTGTGTGTGCATCTGTAGGAGTGTCAGCGATTTGAATTTGCCCAGCTGGGGATTAATAAACTGGTTTAAAATAAAGTTTCTGTTCCCTTGTATTAAAATCATGTTAATGTTATATTAACATGACGTGAGGTTCCGTTAGTGCTGCACAAAAACAGCAAGTCAAAATGTCCCTCAAAGAGGGACGTTTGTCTTTCAGACTTGGAGTACATTGGTACATTTGACTGAATAAGGTGAATCAGTACTTCAAGTCCTGCCAGAGTAAGTATCTGCATTTCTATTTGAGTAAGGAGTGCGTGCACTTTTGCATCCCCTGCTGTGTTGTAACCTGTCATATCGGTTGTGAGTTCTTCTTTTGACCGCGTTGTAAGATGAAGGTACGCGGCAGCCAGACCTAACATGACACCTGCAGTTTTCATGCCAGAATCGCCTTATCAGACATTTCCTCACAACCCGGTAAACAGTCGTGCTGCTCTTTTAAAGTCTTCTCTTAGTTCTCTGAGAAGAGTGAAACTTTGCCAAGTGCCTCTTTAATATGTTTGGCACCATATTTGCATTAGCTAACCTCTGCTGACAGATACACTCAGTCTGAGGGCTGTTGACATCACTGACCAACTAAAGCCATTAGACACATAACTTTTTTCAGGACTGTCAACTGACATGTGTTATTTACTTTTGTCTTTCATTGCTGGACCATCTGCAGTTGTGAGCGGTTGTTGTTAGCTCCTCACAAGAAAGTGACTAACTTAACTGCCATGCTCTCATAGTCCCATTCAACAGCTGCCTGAACAGACTGAGGTTCCCTCTGACATTGGATTTTAGTGCTTACATAGAACTGACACGGTAAATGAATATTTGCTCGATAGGGTCGTCACAAAATCCCACCTGGACTTTCCTAAAGGCGCACCATTCAGTCTGGGAGCCAGTACTGTTGCAGTCAGATGTTTTTTACTTTTAACGGCACAGGAAAAGGCCCAGCTTTAGCCACACTTACTACTGTCTGTTTTGTCCCAAATGTTGTGGAAACTGATGTAACTCCACTCAAAAAGGCTAATGTCAGGCATAACCAAGGTATGTAAAAGTGAAAATTTATACCTTCTGAAAGCTTCACAACTACAGCTGGGAAAATTGTGACTTGGAACTGCTACCCTCCTTGTAAAAAGCACATGTTTTTTATCCCATAACTGATTTAGAGGGGCAAATTCAGCTGGTACATGTGATGGTTTCTGAAACACAGAAAAATATTTACTTTTACTAAAGGTTTGACTGGTGGTCAGATCATTTGATATAGTCATCAGGTATTAATTACAAATAAGATGAAATTCTAGTACAGTAACAATTTTCCCTCTTATGAGATCTAGTCACAAATTACTCAGCACGTCATTATCCCCTCCAACTTTGGGCTGCAAGATATTCTTGGTAGAAATGAAATCAAAATCTGATTTACACATGCCACATCATACACTATATGGTTGACTTTCAAAGCCTTGCTTATGCAATAACTGTTCCACTGACTCATTGTGCTGGCAGGAGATTATATTAGGGACTTTTTGGAATGGAAACCATCCCACTAGCTCATAGAATAGGTGAGTAAATCATCCACTTTACTTGAAGGCGTATATTTACTTTCTGCTACATATTTATGGGTTGTGTGCTTCAATTAATCCTTTTGGAAGCCAATCAGTTGCCAGATCTATCCCATCTACATTAGCAACAGATGTCTTAAATACAATAATCTGATATTACATGCAAAGCAGTGGGTACATGGTAGAGGTATGTTTAGGTAATGTGAGCGGCTGCTTTTGATTTTTCATGTTTACATGTGTGAATTAGTAGATGCAGAACATGTGTGTCAATGTAGCGTGCCATTGCACAAGCATACTGCCTCACTTCTCCCATTTATGGTGGAATTTCGAGTGCCTGGCTTGGCAGCACATTGGCATCATCTACTGCAGCTGTAGAAGTCTGTGCCAGTGGCTCTGTTACCCATCAGTCATGTAGTCGATGCAAGCCAACAGCTGACCGTGCACCGCAAGCACCGCGGAGCCTGTTCTCAGCCACACACATTACAAACCCTGACAGAACACTGATGTCATTATAGTCGACAGGACATAACAGCAGAACTGTGGTTTGTGGCATATAGTCACAGCTATATCTTCGACGCAACCCTCCCCATTTACCTGGGCTTGGGACCGGCACCAGGAGCACACTGGCCTGTGGGCCCCCGTGGCTGGGTTATAGTCACAGCTATATCAAGTCAGCAAATCCCCTCCCCTCTGCCCCGTCCACAAGTCTTCTGTATGTTCTTTCAAAATAAGTGACTGACTCACATAAAATCCACCAACTTTAATTACAGAAGAGATGAACAAAGTAGCACATACAGTTAGCTACGTTAGTTTTGGGTGATGACACTTTTTTTTAAATTTTATTTTACTTCTGTACACCACTGTTGTGTATTTTATGATGATGAAATGTCTGGAACCGATCCAAAGTGTGAACTTTTGTTTGGTATCTTTTCACTGGAAATCTCAGTTTGTGGTCTAAACACATGTCAATGGAAGTGAAGGAGGCCAAAAAAAAAAATCGGAGATTTTGCAAAAACTTTAGGAGTGGTCAAATCAACAGTCTGATGCACTGAGCAGCTCAGTAATGCCGAAAGGCCTGGAAGACCGTAGAAGACAGCTAAAGTAGATGAGTGCAAATTCTTTTCTTTATTAACGTCTGAAGTCTAAGTCACTGGTGACAACCCCAACCCCAGCCTCAAACCCAATATTTTGGAGACAATCAAAAGGGACTTTTTTGGAAACATGCAAATTGTTTGTGATGTGTGCCAGTTAATTCTTTTCCCTGACTGCCAAGACTTTGCAATATATTTTTTAAAAAAGACAAACACTACACATTCTGGGGAACTAGGAAGACAATATGCACATCTCATTGAAAGAATGCCACCTTTGTGTGCTTCTGTGCCGCCACTGTAGCAAAATGATAACAAGTCTTACAAAACATAGAGCAAGCTGGGACAAGGGAACTGGTATGGGTGGCAAGAAGCCCTAAATACAGATAGATACAGCAAGGTGCAAACCACTGGTCAGTATGTTGAAGGAAAAGAAGAACTCATGATGTGAAGAATACCACATCATCTGTCAAACATGGTGGAGGCAATGTTACGGCATGGACATGTATGGTTGCCACTGGAATCAGGTCACTAGTGTTTACTGATGACGTGACTGCTGATGGAAGTAGCTGGAGCGATTCTTCAGTATACAGGGTTATGCTCTCCGCACAGATTCAGCCAAATGCTGCAAAACTGAATGAACAGGGCTTCACGGCGTGATTGGATGATGACCCAAAGCATACTGCAAAAGCAGCCCAGTGGTTTCACAAGGCAATGACGGCATCAGCCACCTGATCTCAGCCCAACAGAGCAGCTTTTCAGTTACTGAAAACAAAACTGAAGGCAGAGACCCACAAACAGGCAGCAACTGAAGGTGGGTGCAGTCAAGGCCTCACAGCATCTCAAGGAAGGAAACGCAGCATTTGGTGATGTCCATGGGTTCTAGAGTTCAGGCAGATTTAGACTTTGGAGCCTCTGAAAATGGGGGACTACGTATAAAAACAGCTGTAATTCCTAAACAGCTAATGTAACACTATTAGTAGACATCTTAAATTAAAGTTAAAAGTCTGCATTTCGTTGCATTTTGACTGTTAGATTTAAAATCCACTGTGGTGGTGTGCACAGGCAAAACAACAAAAAAAGTGTCACTTTCCCAAAACTCATGGAGCTAACTTTACCTTATCTAAATAGCATACTGTGCTGTTTCTTAAGCACACTGCTTTGTGAATAATAGTCTCATTGTTGCTAAAACTATTTAATAATTTTGCTCAAGCAATATTCCTGGTAATAGCAGGAGTAGGTGATCTCGTTTATATATTTCTCAGAATTCTATTTAGTAAAAGAACAATAAAGTCACATGAGGGTATCTGAACCACAGGACAACCCACTTCCTCTGGCTAAAAATTAAAACCCTCTGAGGTCTAAGTCATCTTCAGTGCTGACCCCAATCCTATCTCTAACTCTAACCGTAGGTGATTAGAATATATAATTTTTTAAAATTAATTGTTATCTAAAATCTTGGCAATCACAGAACAAAGAAAATCATAATTCTACCTGATGCACATTAAAAACTATTCACATTTTTTTCTAAAAGGTCACAAAAGACAGTCATCACAGCATCCCTGCCAAATGCAAAAAGTAGATACATAAATTTGCTAAAACATTTTAGGCAATATTCCTATTGTTTTTTTTTTAATCTCAGACGTAGGAACTTGTGATGAATAAGTAACAATACACATTTTTCTCAAAATAATGTCAAGCATCATGGTCAAATGACATTACATAGTTCATCAGTAGCTAGAAATAGTGCATCTTTAAAAAAGTGATCAGCCCTTAGTTTTTACATCTGTCATAAACTGTCCAAAAGCATGGAAACTGTAAAAAGGAACTCCACCCCCCTTTTCACTATTCAGTACAATTCGGATCAGTTCACTTTATTTATATAGCACCATTTAACAACAATAGTCACCTCAGGGCGCTTTATCCTGTAAGGTATTGACAATACCCCAACAATCAGATGATCCCCTATTAGCAAGCACTTGGCGACGGTGGGAAGGAAGAACTCCCTTTTAACAGGAAGAGGCCTCTTGCAGAAACAGGCTCAATGAGGGGCAGCCATCTGCCTCGACAGGTGGGGGTTGAGGGGAAAGAGAAGAGAAAAAAGGAGAGCAAAGCGAGACAAGGACAACACGAGCTACGGGTCAAGAAGACAAAACACTACTGTTGCAAATGTCCCTGTGTTTACTGCTATCAGGGGCCATCCCAGTGATCATTCTCCAATTTACAGGGATTAAACGCATGATTACAGTGCACCATCAACCAAAAGAAACTCACACCTGTCCCTGATGAATGTCCTCACAGACATTTTGAACTCTTTGGGCATCACTGCCTTTCATCAGGAACTTTTTCACTTAAACCTCTGAGAGGGTCTGGTTGCTGCAAGACTGGTGTGACTCATTTTACAGTTATATTAGAATGTGACAACACAAATGGAATGGTAACAGAAACTAAGTGCAAGTTGTTATTTGTGCGAAGTATACCTTACAGCCTATTTTCCCCACACACTTCAAAATGTAGGGTCAGGGTTACCACTTCAGCGTCAGAGGGTTAAGTGGACTTGATATCAGTAACTGTAGCAGAAACTCATCAGTACACCTTGCCAAGTTCATGAAGGGATAAGAGGGTGGAACAAGTAGAATCAAATTTCTGTAATCAGAATGAGACTACTTTATTAATCCCAGGAGGAAATTATTCACATTACAGCCATTTGGTAAACATAAATGAACAAATATCAATAAGCGATAGCTGTACAGTTAAGGAGATAAAATGTAACAAACTCTATGTTCAGTGGGTCGAGAAGTTTGTACTATAGCCTGGGATTCCATAGAGATTATATGGTTATTACACAGTTATTATTTCCATATCTTATTTACACAGTAAGATACTGTAAGATACAGATGAAATATATATGTTGTTGTTATGGAGTATGTTATATTGCAAATAAAAACAGCGTCAAAGTGTGACGTCACAGGTAGGAATGACTTCCTGTGGCGTTCTGTGGAGCATCATGGTGGAATGAGTCTGCTGCTGCACATCCAGCACGTCCCGGAGAGGCTGTGAAGGATTGTCCAGCACCCTCCTCTCTGACATCACTGTCAGGTAGTATGACCCAATAAATTTAAATTCATACAAATTCAAATTTTTATTAAATTTTAATTTTCTGTAATGTAGCCATTGTGAGCATACGGGTGATGCTTATCTTTGCGTTCCTGTTGTACAGATTTGAGGAAATATAATCTTTATTATTAAAGAAAATCACACAAATCACAGAGAACAGGTGAGTATTCTAAATTATGCTCGAAACATTATGTGTAGTAGAGGGTGTTTTGTGTATATGGCTCTACAGCAGTTTAGATGCGTGTAGTTTTCTTCATTTCTTTGGCACATTGTTTTTCTTGGAAGTGTCTTCGTCCTGAAGAGCGGGCAGGAAACGTAAAAGCGTAGATGTGCATGCTGGCAGCATGCCCGCTGTATGAACTCCAAATAAACAGTCTGCTCACCACATGGGAATCTTTACAGGGGTGATAACACAACAAGATGGCAATCCCATGTGCACACACACACACACACACACACACACACAGTTGTTAGCATACTTGGTAGTATTGTTTTACAGCCAATGCATTCCAGCATTGATGAAGACATCTTGATAGAAGCTCAGAGCGCTTTTGTGACCCTCGAGGGGAAAGGCCAACATAACGTCTCTTGGAATTTGCTAAATGATTTTTTCAGGTCCGGGACGGTGAAGGTTTGCAGTGACCGGCTCACCTCTTGGATGATGGTGTCAAAGCACCCTGCTGGCCGGCTTCACTGACGTCAGAGTTTTTCCACCGCTCTCGCATCAGTTTCAACGCTGCAAAATGGTCGAAGGTGCAGAAGGAGTGCACCTGCCTCACCCGCAGCACTTGTCCCCCCAGGACATAATTCCTCACCCTGACCTATCATTTACAGAGAGGCTTTCAAAGTGCACCGCTGTGCTGTAGTTTTTATGGAACACTCCTTCTCAAGTAACAAACACACTTGCTTTTACCAAAGCCCTCACGTACACAGGAGTCGCTTCTGCCAAAAACCTCCAATTTATGTCTTCCTCTTTGGCAAACTATTCTGTTGCTTCTTTATGTGTGCGTAGGTGATGATGTCATTACCTTCAAACCAGTGCACTTTAACGTCCACCTGGCCTCAGCGACACATCTGGAGTTTAGTTTTGTTTTAGCCACATGCAAAAAAGGAACATTTTTAAATATTTGATAGATGCAATATTTGAAATGGATTTTGTCATTTTGGCATAACTGTTTTCTTTTAAAAGCTTTTTTTCATTTGGGTATCTATCTATCTATCTATCTATCTATCTATCTATCTATCTATCTATCTATCTATCTATCTATCTATCTATCTATCTATCTATCTTTACTTAGAACTCAGAGGGTTAAAGATGGCAACCAAACCACACAGCAAGTGTGCTTCACCACAGTGACAACACTACCCCCTGTAAGATCACAGACAGTACATCTTACCTCACAAAGAATGTTGTGGTATAATGCAACAATGACTGCATTTTCTGAAAATGCAGTCATTCCCTTAGGATTTAAGGTTTTTTGCTGACAAAGCCTGTGTTTTGAAGATCTTCCCGGGGCGGCTTCACTGACATGCTGGGCCCCTGCACGTCTGAGTGCTCTAAAAGTGGCTTTTACTAGTTTTCGACTATTATGACTTGTCGTTGCATCAGTCAGCCATTTCAAAGCTGTCTTAGCTTTGACGGGCAGATCGAAACTGAAGCCTTACAGTATTTTGGCTCCTTCTCAAAGCTATTTTGACCCCTGGCACAGTCGGATGAAGCCCTGGCTGTCGACTAAAAGAGGAATGTTTAGGCCTGTCAGTTGGTTCCCCCCTCTGTCTAATTGTCAGTTTTGTAAAGTTTAATAATTGCTTTGCCTCAGGCTATGTTTTTTCACTGTTTTTCTTCCCACCCACTGAGGACGGTGAAGCTACTGTTGCATTTATCTCAAAACACAAAGGAGCTTTATTCACCCAGGCTTCTTAAACTCCCTCCAAAAATCTAAGTGTTCAGTGTAGTATTTACACACTGCAGCCTGTCTAACAACACTAACAACAGACGACCCCAAAACAGGAATGGTTTCACAGGTGGAGGGCACGGACATTGTTTCCCTCCTCATCATTTCTGACTGTTTTTTTTCACTGGTTTTGCATTTGGTGGAGGGACACAGAGACCTCTACAGGCTAGGAAACAGCACCCTGACTGCCATTAGGTATCAGGATGAAATCCTTGGACCCGCTGTCAGACCCTACACTGGTGCAGGGGGTCCTGGGTTCCTCCTGCTGCAGGACAATGCCTGGCCTCTTGTGGCGAGAATACACACGCAGTTCCCAGAGGATGAAGGAATTGATACCAGTGACTGGACCCCCATGCTCGCCTGACCTAAAGATCTCTGGGACATCATGTTCTGGTCCATTCACTGCCACCAGGTTGCATCTCAGACTGTCCAGGAGCTCAGTGATGCCCTGGCCCAGATCTGGGAGGAGATCCCCCAGGGCATCATTTCTTGACTCATTAGGAGCATGTACCATTTTGAGTTGCTGCAATGAAATCTTGGCAAAATGGACCGCCCTGCCGCAGTCCATTTTTTCACTTCGCTTTTCAGGGTGTCTTTGAATTCAGCCTCTGTAGGTTGATAATTTTCATTTCCATCAAACGGTGTGGCATGCCTAACACATTACCCAGTCTATGTAGGTATCATATTTTAACCTTTATTGTCATTCTAACAAAACACAATGACATTTAGTGTGAGTCCTTTTAGTGATATGAAGATTAGAAAGTGCAGGAGAAAAAGATGAATGATATGAAGAGATAAGACAATAATTCACAATCAAAAATAAAATAGTAGCTTGTTGTCGCCAAGGTACTAGGTACCTAGGTGGAATGTCAACACAACCCTCCATGATGAGAGGGGCTTGAGTCCCCACCTGGAACCAAACTTTATACATACATACAGTACGTACATAAATCACAGAGTATTTCTGATGTTGGCATGGTAGTATTATTCTAACTTCTACATGTGACTGTCCAATGTGTATTTCTCTATTGAGAGTAAAACCCGTTCAGGAGTCTGGAGGTGCAGGCATTGTCAGACCTATAGTGTCTCCCAGAGAGCCACCTGTATGAGAGGAGTTTCTTTAATCTTGTGGGGGGGGGGTTTAACCTTTCTGTATAAAGCACAGTGAAGTCTCATCTGCTGGACGCTGGCTTTGGAGCTCCTTTCAAGAAGAAACAAAAAAGGAGTTTTTCAAAAAGTCAGTTTTGCCTTTCTCCAAACTAGGGTACAGTTAGGGTTAGCACCATTAACTGCCTACATTTCAGATTATTAATCTCTGTTTTCATGGTTCCTCCTGCTCCACTCACATCCAACCACTCACAGCAGATGACTGCTTCACCCTGACCCTCATTCTGCAAGCGGTCTCTTCCTGTTAAAGGGAGATCTTCCTCCCCAATCTCAAGTGCTGTATGTAGGGCATCATCTGATCATCGAGGTTCTCGCTCTTGCTAATATTGAAGAGCGACTTGATTTATCAAAACATTGTTCGGTCAACCATAAAACCCACCAGTGCACTGTAATTTTGCTGTTTTCCAGCTTCCTAGTTGTAATCTCTGCTGTCAAACAACTTCCACTCTCTGTCCTGCTGTTATTACAGACATGTCGGAACTAGCCATGACCCGCCCGTGGACTCGCCTCCTCTGTCAAGCCTGGTAAAAGCTACAGTTTAAAGGCCATAGAATTACTGGATAAACAATGGTATTAGGTTGTTTTACCAAATCTATTGTCCTTATCTAGACATGTGAAGGGACCCACGCTATATACTGTTAATCCTGTGAGGTCTAAGTCATCATCGGTGATGACCTCAACTGTAGCCTTAAACCCTAATATCATGTTTTAGAGAAAAGAAGGGAGGACTTAAATAAAGAAATAAATACATTCTTCCTGTCAGTTACAGTTGGGTTGGTATGTTTTGCCAACATCTGGAAAACTTTTTCTTTTTTGTAAAATTTGGCCATTTTTAAATTTGGAAACAAAAGGCTGGAAAAGCAAGTGGTACTAAAAAGAAACAGCTAAAGGAAGGTGCTTTAAGTTAATAATGTGACTGGGTATAAAAAGAGCACCGTAGAATCTCTCAGAAGATGGTCTGAGGTTCAGCAATCTGCAACAAACTGCATCTACAGATTGTGGAGCAACTGAATAATAATGTTCCTCACCATAAATGTGCAAAGACTTTGAATATGGCGTCATCTACAGTACATAATATCATTGTTTGTGAAAACAGTTGGCCATGTCATGCACAAATGCAAGTTAAATCTCTATCATGCAAAGAAGAAGCTGTATGTGAGAGGGATCCAGAAATGCTACCGTCTTCTGTGGACCGCAGCTCATTTAATGTGGACCGAAGCAAAGTGGAAAACTATTCTGTGGTCAGACAAATCGAAATTTGAATTTCTTTTTGAAAATTATGGCTGCCATGTCCTGCAGAGGAGAGGGACCATCCAGCTTGTCAGCAGCGCTCAGCTCAAAATCCTGCATCTCTGATGGTATGGGGGTGCATTAATGCCTATGGCACTGGCAACTTGCAAACCTATAAAGGCACAATCATAATCATGAATCATAATCAGGCATAATCATAATCATAAACATGAATATGTAGTTGAAGACTCCAGGTGCTGGTCTGGCCTGCCTGTAGTACAGACCTCTCACCAACTGAAAACATCTGGCACATTTTAAATGCAAAACACCACAAAAGAAGACCCAGGACTGATGAGCAACTTGAATCCTACATCAGTCAAGAATGGGACAACATTCCTGTCCCAAAGGTCCAGCAGCTGGTCTTCTCAGCTCCCAGATGTTTACGGACTGTTGTTAAAAGAAGAGTGCATGCTACACTGTGGTAAACATGGCCCTGTCCCAGCTTCTTTTTAGATGTGTTGCTGCCACCAAACTCAAGATGAGCTCGTACTTTTCATGAAATCTCACAAAACATCTCACTTTCAACATTTGATGTGTTTTCTGTGTTCTTTTTTAAATAAAATATTGGTTCATGAGATGATTTGCAAATCATTGCATCGTGGTTTTGTTTATATTTTATCCAACATCTCAGCATTTTTGTTACTGGGGATGTATGTTAGAAGTGTGGCCCTCAAGGACCAGCGTATATTGTGCGTAACTATGAAAGTAAATAGTGCTGGTACTGTAGATGACACAGGTCCAAAGAGTTGCATATAGGATGAAACAAAAGAGGCCTGAGATGGTTCATTGCATTTACCATGCTTGATCTCAGCAGTGTGGGAGGTAAACTAACAGATCCCAGCCCAAAAACATTAAGCAGCTGTGTTTTAAATGTGCTCTAAATCAAAATTACACATTGTTTGAAAGAAAGCTACTACAGCGCCAGTCGTTGCTGACTTTATAATGACAGGGTGTACACAGCAAAACAGTAGTTTCTTACATTTTCTGTCATCAGTACGAACATGCAGTTGTTGACTATATACAGCACAGCATTTCAGTATTTCTGTGAAAAAAGGGAATTTGCGTAAAGGGCTTATGGTATCTCCAGATGTTTGCCTAGAGCTATCTCCTGCAGAAGACATTAGATTTCTAACTCTCTGAGGCCCAAATTGTGATGACCCCAACCCCAGCTCTGAACCCTTACCGTGACCCTGCCCTTTGGAGACAAACAAGAATAAATATACATGCATTCTGATATATGCTTAATAATTATGGCGAGGGCTAATAGCCCAATGAACCCCGTTAAAGCAAAGTAATACAGCATAATGTTGATCTTATTTTAGTCAAAGGTTTCTTTCAGCCATATGCAGACCAGCTTTAACTAGACTCTGACTCATGGGACCGAGTCGCCACCTGATCCACCCGGAGCTACCTTTTACAGAGTGAGTGAAAAATGACCATTTACGCGGTGTTAAATTAAGTCAGTTAATTATATTACTCCTTGTAAATCTCTAAAAAATAATGTGTGAGTGTAACTTCCTCGAAACGCAACCTAGTCTAAAAGGAACTCTTTGTTTTTGGACTTTATCCAAGCAGGCAGTGTTTGTGTGTGTGTGTGTGTGTGTGTGTGTGGGGCATGCTTCTTACATTCTATGTTAATGTTATGCACGGCCGTTCTACGTTCTCTATGCACATCCACGCATGGGTGACAGCAGCTGGTAGAGATTACCTGTTGTAGGCCTGAACACTGATGTTCAATTAGCACAAGGCTCACACCCAGCCGGGCCTGCTGGGCTAGTAAACAGCAGGAGGGAGCTTAGCAGTTGAATTTTACAACTAACACCTGCCCCTTAGAGGCCAGAGGTGGGCTGCTCAACAACCGAACCATTAACCTGAAGAATGAGCGCTTACTTGCAGTCCATGCTATGACTGAATCCTGCATTCTTTATACATCTTGTCAGAGCGGTTCGTGGTTAAGCTGACAATCATTTTTACCTTGGGAGATGAAGTCATATGAATGTTAGCGATTGTGCTTTTATATGTTGTAGTATGATCACATGTTTGCCTCCCATTTGGGGGGGTCAGGAGTCAGTTTGCTCACTTGTGTGCATAACCTGAACATGCCTGGCATTATACTGCGCAGCAATACCACGCAAATGTCATTTAAGCAAACAAAACGACATTAGAGCTCAGTGATAAGTTGATGCTCTTCCACTATCTCAGCTCTTAGGATTACCTACGGCAACAAATCCAGCTCGAATCTAAAAAACTGGCATGCAGCAGGCAAAGAGTAGTGCACAGCCAAGGCTTTGTCACCATTACTTCACAGTGTACTGTCAGCTGCTCCCTTTTATTCTCCACCAAGGCGTCGCCACAGCAGGTTTAGCCACATTGGTCATTTGGCAGAGGTTTTACACCGGATGCCCTTCCTGTTGTAACCCTCCATGGTTGTAAAGTGAATGTGTAAACCACCATACTACAGGGACACTGACACCATTAATTCGCAGTAGTTCTTTAATACAAGCTTAACTGTGCCAAGGATATGACTACATTGGATAAAGTGTGCTAGATCCCATTTTAAAAACATGCTGTAATGTGGTTAACAAAGTCAGTCTCAGAAATAAGGGTACAGCAAAAGTCAGTTTTTGTACCTACAGGAGGAATCTACAGAAATGTACCTGGGGCTAATTATTGCACCTCGAGGTAACTGAATGTACCTTTAGCTTCTCCCTTGCATTCTCCTCAAGGGGTCGCCACAGTGGATTAATCCACATTGCTCATTTGGCATATGTTTAACACCAGATGCCTTCCCTGATGCAACCCTCCATGGTGAGGGGGGGCTTGTGTTCCCACCTGGAATTGAACCAGGGCCCTTTTGCTTGCAAGGTGAATGTGTAAACCACTACACTGCAGGGAAACTGTACTGTAACTATGTGTGCCTTATCGATGATTATAACCGTGCATGTGTGTTTCAAAGCACTTAAGGTTCATTCAGTACTTGCACCATTTCATCTAGAGTTTAAGGCGCAATACCAGGAGGCAGTGTGTTTAGGCAAATACTAAATGAAATTAGTTGAAATATTTATTCATTATAAACAATAATTCATTGTCTTATGTATGAGTGGTGCAGCGGTTAGCACTGCTGACTCACAGCAGGAAGGTTCTGAACCTGAATGTTCCTGGGGCCTTTTCTCTCTGCATGCTTTTGTGGGCACTGTGGTTTAACCAAGCAGCCCCAAGACATGCATCACCATCAGCATCACGATCAGCATCAGCATCAGCACCAGCATCACCATCACCATCAGCATCACGATCAGCATCAGCATCAGCACCAGCATCACCATCACCATCAGCATCAGCATCAGCATCAGCACCACCATCAGCATCACGATCAGCATCAGCATCAGCATCAGCATCAGCATCACCATCACCATCAGCATCACCATCAGCATCACCATCATCATCACCATCACCATCACCATCACCATCAGCATCAGCATCACCATCAGCATCAGCATCACCATCAGCATCACCATCAGCATCAGAATCCTTCTTTAATCCCAGGGGAGCATTGGATTCAGATGCTCCAATAGGTATAATTATAT
>VUQH01077829.1:0-11472 GCA_015106775.1 Etroplus canarensis
GCAGCAAGAGTGAACGGGAAGGTTTACAAGACGGTAGTGAGACCTGCTATGATGTATGGTTTGGAGACGGTGGCACTGACAAAAAGACAGGAAGCAGAGCTGGAGGTGGCAGAACTGAAGATGTTGAGATTTTACCTGGGACTGACCAGGATGGACAGGATTAGGAATGAGTACATCAGAGGGACAGCTCATGTTGAGAAGTTTGGAGACAAAGTCAGAGAGGCAAGGCTGAGATGGTTTGGATATGTTCAGAGGAGGGATAGTGGATATATTGGACAAAGGATGTTGAAGATGGAGCTGCCAGGCAGGAGGAGAAGAGGAAGACCACAGAGAAGATTGATGGATGTAGTGAAGGAGGACATGCAGAGGGTGGGTGTGAGGGATGAGGATGCAGGGGATAGGGTGAGATGGAGGCAGATGATCTGCTGTGGCGACCCCTAACGGGAGCAGCCGAAAGAAGAAGAAGAAGAAGAAGAAGCGCATGCAGAAGTACGCCAGTATACATCGAAGTACAGCGAGGTTGCTGGAAAATTTTGAGCATGCACAAAATCTCCGATATTTGCTAGCGTATGGCTCATATGTCCCACATGCGACGACTATATGTTGCAGGTACTTTATGCATATGGAGACTCATGTTACTCATATGTCAAAATACATGGAGATAATGTCTGCCGTACCCAAAACGTATTAATAACCTATGAGTAACATGTTTTTAACTTATGTGTAACATATATCAAACTTACCTCCAACGGATATTGACGCTTATAGACGTATGTGACGTGATCCAGTCGTACTGAACTTGTTTCTAACATACAGCTACCGTATAATTGCGTATATGCTGCGTTTAAGGGAAGTGGTATAAATGGGCTTCAAGTTGTGAATGCCAGCAAATACGCTAGCATTCATTGTTATTACGTTCTAAATATGTTAGCAATACGTTATGTATACATCCATTGAACATCATTGTTCTGCGTATGCTGGTGTTTAAAGGAATTTGAATGCACCACCATAAGTTTGTTAAATCGTCATGGTGTGACAGTGCCCAAATATGTGTGTGCATAAGCTGTAATGGCAATCCATCAAACAGTTGTTGACTGCAGTCTGGCCGAGGGGGAAGACTGACCAAACAACAATCATTGTCATTCCTTGCTGCTCATTAAGCCAAAAATACAGACAAAACCACTAGAATACCACCAGGATACAATTTGTGATATGAGCAGATATGTAAATTTAGACAATGATCATAAGAAAGTGCAAAGATATTAGGTGCATAGCACAAAGAGCACTAATGCTGCCCAGTCCTGCCACAACCAGAATACATTTCTTTTCACACTTCTGTTTTCAAAAGAACTACCATTTACATCCTGAATTGATTTTATTCAGTGTCACAGCCTGAACAAACAGGCAGCATTTTCTTAAAAGTGACTTATTAACATGTCACTGTACGTCAAAATCTTTGAAAGAACATCCAGTAAATAAATATAAATCACCCTACAGATAAAAAGTATGAAGTCATTCCTGAAAGAGCAAGGCACTCATCTCCTCTTAAACCAATTATTCAAGACTGCAGGCACTAAACATCAGAAATCCAACCGGCTGTGCACTGCATTCAGAATGGACTGAAAAGCTGTGAAATAAAGGAGGATCCCGAATTTCCTGAAAAATGAACTCATTTCATTTGGGCAAACAATGTTATGCTGTATTAAAGTATGCAAAGGAATGATGACTCATTTAATTACTTTTCCCTCCTACTACATCTACAGTAGTATTTTCATATCAGTCTGCTCTTTGGCACAGTTATGCTAAACAGCATTCTTCGATGTGCTCATCTCTTCACGTTGTTAGTTCCTGCATGTCTGCAATCTGAGCTGTGTGCTCCTGTCTGTCTGTGGGTGGCTGTGTGGGTGAGTTTAGTTACATTGTCCTCAAAATAGAGAAGACAACTATAGGTTCACAAACGTAGATTTGAAGCTTTAGAATAAGACATGCAGGTTTGAAACTTTAGACTGACACATGCTCAACTTTATAATAGGCCAGCAATTTACAGCCCTGTGCAATACAATTACTGGACAAATACCGCACCATTCAC
Source organism: Etroplus canarensis (assembly GCA_015106775.1). Classification (NCBI taxonomy): domain Eukaryota; kingdom Metazoa; phylum Chordata; class Actinopteri; order Cichliformes; family Cichlidae; genus Etroplus; species Etroplus canarensis. The sequence continues at coordinate 2,090 of VUQH01077829.1, forward strand.
TGCCATCCAATTTCAGATTCCAGACACACTGAGAATTGGAAAGCATAGTAGATGGCCATATAAACCGAAGGCAGACTGGCAGACTCCAGGAAGGGAGTACAGTGAATTAAAACACTATCTTAAAAAATCAGATCAACTTGTTGTTAAACTCAAAAAACAGCCTTTGCTCATTTTTAGCCCCATTTTTTTTTTATTCTTATACTTTACTCAACATTTATGCTACGCTGGGCCTCGGTGCAATCCCTCAGTTCAGCCTCTGTCTGAAAAAAAGCCTTTTAGCTCCTATCCTTTTAAGCCAACTTTCTGCTGATTGGCTGCCTCTCTTAAACAGCAGTTGGATGAGACTGCTATGCTCTTAACCAAAGCTATGTGCCTGAGAAGACCATATTAAGGGCAACCCTTCTCACTGGCATCATACACAGCCAAGATTAGGAAAAAGTACAGTATGTGAGACACTTAAGAGCAGTCTGAAGTCTGGGCTTTTGATTCATGGGCATTACATGCAGATGCACTGATTGTTACTCTGTTCATTATTTCAAACTTTGGCCATATTTAAAATTAGCATCCACCATGGATGACAACAGGATATAACTATGACAGAGAATAATTAAAAGCATAGTGGGTCTCATATGCCCTATTATGCTTGCTAATAGGCAAGAAGAACTCAAAAAATCCCTTGCAGCAGCTCTTTGCTTTTTAATCTCCTGTCATTGCTGCTGGCAGTGCTCAGACTTGAGGAAGGAAAATCTAACGAACAACAAATTATCTATCAGATTGACAGTGTTTTTGAACATATCTCAGTATGATGTGTGTGGGCTGTGAGTCTGGTCTCTGTAGAGGAAGTGATACATATTAGAAGCTGATGTTGATAAATTGTGAGTGTGGCCTTTTTGGCAGGTATGTTTCTGGAATAACCCTGAGCGTTGCCACATTTTAGATCAACTGAAACCCAACAGCTTTGCTGAATTACTTTTTAATTTGTGGCCAATGCAGTAGTGTTTATGTCATGACACCAAACTTGAGGTTGTTTAGGTTGCTTCTCACATTTTCATTGTTTTTTTTTCTTTGCTGGTAGCTGTTTAAAATGCTAACAAGTTGACACTTTCACATCAATTGAAACACCTGCTTTAAGTACGTCATCAAAATGATCTTTGAGATGAGCTTATACAGTACAGTTTTCTCCTTTTTATGTAAAACTCTCAACACTGACATGCAGCTTATAGAGCTGAGGTCATTCAAAGCCCTTTTAACTTTGGAGGTTTGTGCAGTGTCCCTGGTTTCTTTGACTGACTTCATTTTGTGCAAACCTCCATTCATCTGTTTTTCTCTGTGTCCTTCCTGATGGGAAAACTCATATCCCTCATAGAATACGCTACAAAGCATGCTCATTTTTATGTGTCCATCACCAGAACGCCAAATACCTGACACTGAAATTACTACATTACAGAGGCATAATCATGATTTGTGAAGGCACGCAGCCTAACATATAAAGAAAATGATCATTCTCAAATAGTTTAAATTTACTTCAAAAGGGCAGACCATGGCAGTACAGATTAAAGAGAAAGCCCTTCTATATAGCTTTCCAGGACAGAGGATTTGAATTTGAAGCCTTGAGTCAAAAGCAGTTGAACTCACTTGTTTAATGAGCAGTCTGTTTATACTGTTCTTTCACCAGTTGTACATAGTGCTCCTTCCCATTTTATTAGGGCAAGGTAGGAATAAAAACAGAGGGTATGATGGGCAAACATACACCCCTGATTTTTACAAAAGGTTGTGCAATTAAACAATTATGCTGGTTGATTGTTCCCACTGTCTGAAACAGCCTGTGTAACCTCATATAGGTGGGTTTCCACTAGAGTTGCACTCTGGTATTTTAAATAACTGTGTCATTTTAAAAATGAAAAACACACTAATGCACATAAGACAGTCCAAATAAAAAATAAAGCATGAGACTTTCCAGTCTCTAACTTTTTTCCATTGTGGCTGTCTTCCCTTTCACTAATTCCTACACAGCAGCCTGAGCTTATTTGCACAATTTGTGACTGACTAAAGTAAGTCGATGAGTGCAATGGCATACAGTTTTCCACTCAGTAATGACTTACAGTGCAGTCTGGCAAAAGGAAATGAACTCTAATTCACAAAACCTCCTTTAGCAGCAACAAATGTCATTAGCCGTTTCCTCTGGCCGCTTATGGGACTAGCACAGTGATGAGAAGGAATTGCGGATCATTTGTCCCTAAAAACGCTGTTTCAGTTTTTTAATGTTAGTCGGATGTCTTCTTTAAAAAGCCATCTCCAGGTTATAGCATTTCAAGTGGGTGAAGCTTATTCTAAAATAAAAGTTTTCTTATTGTCAACCATTCAGTAGTTTGTTTACTTGTGTGTGATATGGATTTCTAACTTGTAGTATCTCTCCACCGCTAAGCTTCAGTTCATGGAGGCATACCCTGACACTCTTCTGTGAAATTCCTTGATACTGTTTTGAGTTTACTCTTTTATTTTAGTCATGTGGAAAAAGTTTTCACAGGACTCCATGATGTCCTATGCAAAACTAAGTACACCTATGGTGCAGTATCTTGTAGAACCTTTGGCAGTAATTACTTGAAGTGATCATTTTCTGTATGACTTCATCAGTCTCTCCCATCATTGTGGAGGAATCTGAGCCCACACTTAACAACAGTGCTTTAGTCTAATGAGATTTGCAGGCATTAACTTCTCACTCAAGGTTAATTTCAATTAGGCTGAGGTCTGGACTTCAGCTGGGCCACTGCAAGACTTTGATTCTTTTCTTTTTACTTCATTCTGTTATAGATTTGCTGGTGTTTTTGGGAAAATTGCCCTCTTTCATGAATCAAGTTTTAGCTGTTGGAAAGGTTGTCCCATATTTGACTCTAGAATACTTTGGTATACAGAGAACTGCAAAACAAGCCCAAATCGTCACCCCTCCACCACTAAATGTTCTTTCAGCTGCTCCCTTGTATTCTGATCAAGGGGTCGCCATGGCGGATTAATCCACATTGGTAATTTGGCAGAGGTTTTACGGTGGATGCACTTCCTGATGCTACCCTCTATGGTGAGAGGGGCTTGTGTCCCCTCCTGCAATCAAACAAGGGACCCTTTGCTTGTGAGACAAATGTGTAAACCACTACACTACAGGGACACATCACCCCTTCACCACTGTGCTTGACAATTGACATGAGGTGTTTGCGTTGATATGCTCTGTATGGTTTTAATCAAAATTTGGCACTCCAAATTAAGGCTAGATGTCTTCACTTTGGTCTCTTCTGTCCAAAAAATATTGTTCTCAAAGTTTTTGGTTTATTCAGATATAACTTTGCAAATTTGCACCATGCTGCCATATTTTTAGAAGGGTTGTCAAGAGAAAAGACCCTCTAGTGGCAACACTTCCAAACAAGTCATACTTGTTCAGTCTTTTCTAATTGTACTGTCTTCAACTTTAAAATTTAACTGGCTGACTTGGGTCTATAGAGCCTGGGGTTTTTCACAGTTTCTCAGAGCATTGCATGGTGTGACCTTGGTATAAATTTGCTGGGACGTCCACTCCTGGGAAGATTATGGCTCAGCATTTAAACATATCTGAATGTTCCAGAACAACAAACTCCCCACAGTTCTGCTTTTACAGAGGTGGTCACACTGACTGATCTGTCAATCAAGGTCATTTGATTAGCAGCATGTGGGTGCTACTCACCTTCTTAATTCCTATGGAAAAAGTAAGGATAGACTGTTGCACAAACTTTTTTCACATAACTCTGTATTGTTACAGTTGCTGTGATTAAGGCAGCGTTCACACCAACTAAACTTTCTTAAGAGGGTCAGACTTTGTCAGTTATCGCACTTTGTGTGCCTTTATTTATAGGGAAGAGCAAATCTACTCTCAAGTCCTTAATCGTAACAGTAGTTTGTAGATCTGTAGAAATACGTGGAAGAAAGGTTCACTCATTTTTTGCAGCCTGCACTGTAAGTGAATACTCAACATGTTAAAAGCAATAGAATTTCAGCTTTGTCAGTTGTTTAGTCAATGTGCGTGTCTCCATAATTCCAAGGAATTCAAAATTTTTCTTCTTGTATTTGTATATAAAAAAATTGATAACAACCTGGCTATAGTTTCAACTAAGACGCACAAATAGTCCCCACAAAATGTTAAGCTAAGTTAATTTCTCTTTGCAATGAACTAAAAAAAACATAATACCAACATACATAGCATGAGTTTGTGTTTTTTTATTCACCCCACCCTGGAACCCATGTCCTTTTTTTTTTGCAAAGCCAATACATACTCTTGACAGCAAGCCTGCTAAAAATGGTAAACCAGTGGGCTATGTGCCATTAAAGGTAATCTCCACTGTATGCTTCAAACTGATCAGGACAGCTATGCATAGCAATGAGCACCTATGGCTGAATTAAAGAGTGAGAGGGTCCTGTTGAGAAGTCAAACAGCTGTCGGGGGATCCAATTATGGTCATGTTCCTCTGCCATCTCGGAGTGCACACCTAAATGTTGTGTTCCCCACAAAGCCCTCTCACTACACTCAAGTTAAGCCGTCTCGCCTGCAGCATTGGTGAATATTTGAAAGTATTGCCTGAGGAAAAAAATGAGGCTGGCATTTCTCCTTCAAGAGAAGTGGTCCAGTACCCTGATGGCAGGAAGTCTGTGTCTGAAAACATAGCAAAAGTCAAATACAAAAAGGCCCTCTGTGCCTTTGTCACTGCTTAAGTGTTTAAGTCTCTGGCGCATTGTCACTGCAGGTTCAAGATGTTAAGTAACACAGACAGAAAGGTAGGTGAAGAGAATGAGGTGAAAATAAAAACAAGCCCAATTTAAAGATCAGCCAGCTCAAACATTTATATTTTTTTTCCATCTTTCTCAGTGATAGAGCATATTATTCACTGACAGTTCACTGAAGAAGACTGAAGAATAAACTGTAGCATTTTCCAACGTACGAAGATATTTAAGAGGATGGATGGATGGATGGTTACTGTTAAAATCACAAAATCAAGCTGTATACACTGAATAATCACACCAGAAAATGCAATGATTTTTTCTGGCAAACCTTAGCTACCTCCCACACACTACTCATCACAAAAAGAGTGGTCTGAAATTGTCTCTGCGAGACCACAGGAACTAGGACCTGTTTTTATTACCTTGCTTTCTTATAATTTTGATGTACTGATCTGTTTTTATAGGAGTAATGATATATCTGTAGGAATGTAGTTACTGTTTCTTCCCTTTATAGCGACCTTGTAAAGCACTTTGTTGTTGCTGAAGTTGATAAGTGCTATATAAATAAACTATTATTACATGATATACGAGCAGCATGCTATATAATTGCACCAACCCTTTTAAAAGTGACTGATATGCAAAATACCAGCTGTCAGCTTTGGCCTTAGCAAAGACGTTCTGCAACACAATCAAATCCACTGTGAAACTATTCATTTAGTTCAGCCTGGTCCCTACATTAATCCCGCAACAGCACACCAGGGAATCAAATCATATACTGTACAATTATCATTAACAGTGTCCTGTTTACCTTTTATACTCCACTAACTACACTGTACATAGTAACAGGAATAACACTCCAAATGCTGTAAAGCACCTACCTCCAAATATACTACTGCTGCATAAACATGAACAGTCAGGTTCATAAGTTTTGGAACAATGACACATTCTTTTGTAATTTTGCATTGATACACCACCACAATAGAGTTTTAATTTAAACAGTCTCAGGTGTAGACTTTCAACTTTAATTCAACGGGTCTGACAAACGAATTGCACGCATTGTTTAGGAATTACACCCATTTCTATACATACGTAATCTCCCCCATTTTTCAGAGGCTCTGAGGTAATGGGACAATGGACAGACTGATAAAAGATCAGAAGTATTTAATTTGTTTTGGTAGATTTTCATTGAAACTCAAAACAAAACAACAACAAAACAACAATCTGATAAATTCTCAAAAAAAGGAAATCACTGACTAGCTCAGCAGCACCAAAAATACTGAAAGGCCACGGAAGACAAATGAATTGGATGAATGCAGAATTCTTTCCTTGGTTAAGAAAAGCCCTCACAACATCTGACCAAGTCAAAAACAGGTGTTTCACTGTCAAAGTCTACAATCAGGAGAAGCCTTTATGGGGGTTTACAACAAGGTGCAAACTGCTGATTAAACTCAAGATGAGGAAGGCCAGATTAAACTGTTAGAAAACATCTAAAAGAGCCTTTAGACACATTAAAACCAGGATTAACTTGTGCCAGAATGATGGGAAGAGAAAAGTATGAAGAAGGAAAGGAACAGCTCATGATCTGAAGTATACTACATGTCACATGTCTGTCAAACATGGTGGAGACCATGTCTGCCAGTGGAACTTGGTCACTAGTGTTTTTTGATCATACTGTATGACTTCTGATAGAAGTAGTGAGATGGATTATGAGGAGTGCAAGGCTATACTCTATTCAAATTCAGCCAAATACTGCAAAACTGATAGGATGGTGTTTCACAGTGCACACTGATAATGACCCAAAGCATACTGTAAAAGCAACCCAAGAGTTTCTCAAGGAAAAGAAATGGAATATTCTTCAATGTCCAGGTCAACTCAACAGAATGCTTTTCAGTTACTGAAGAGAAAAGTGAAAGCAGAGAGACCCACAAACAAGCAGCAACGGAAGGCAGCAGCAGTAAAAGCCTGGCAGAGCATCTCAAGGTAGGAAACACAGCATTTGGTGATGTCCTTGGATTCAAGACTTCAGGAAGTCTTTGACTGCAAAGGAGTTTCACTTTTTAAAAACCCTTATATTTACAATCACAATAGTTTATTCCGTTACATTTGAGTCTCTGAAAATGGAGGAGTAGGCATAAAAATGGCTAACCCAAACACAGGGGCCCACAAGCCAGTGTATTCTTAGTGCCAGTCCCAAGCCCAGGTAAATGGGGAGGGTTGCATCGGGAAGGGCATCCGGCATAAAATCTTTGCAAACTCAAACTTGTGGATTCATAGCACGTCCCTCTGATAAGTACATCAGAGGGACGTGCTATGAATCCACAAGTTTGATGTTCCTCCTCTGAACATGCCCAAACCATCTTAGCCTTGTTTCTCTGACTTCCCAACTTGTGCTGTCCCTCTGAAGTACATCAGAGGGACAGCACAAGTTGGGAAGTCAGAGAAACAAGGCTAAGATGGTTTGGGCATGTTCAGAGGAGGAATAGTTGATGTATCAGACAAAGAATGTTGAAGATGGAGCTGCCAGGCAGGAGGAGAAGATGATGTAGTGAAGGAGGACATGCAGAGGGTTGGTGTGAGAAAGGAGGATGCGGGGGATAGGGTGAAATGGAGGCAGATGATCCACTGTGGTGACCCCTAATGGGAGCAGCCGGAAGAAAAAAGAAGGAGGCATAAAAATGGCTGTAATTCCTAAACAGTAAATGCAATACTTTTTTTAACCCCTTGAATTAAAGCTGAAAATCTGCTTCTAACTCACATTTTGACTGATTTAAAATACACTGTGTTGATGTACAGGCATAATTATATTCTAAACTGGTGACATACAGCACTGTACCACAAAACTATAAGTTTATCAGCTCACAGGCTGAAGGGGTTACCTGCTGGGTAGTGCTACCGGACATTCTGCCTATGGGATCATTTGTCCCAAATCATCACTGATTTATCTGTTAAACTTAGCACCTAGACACAGTTTTTGTCACTATAGCAGTAACATTAGCTTTTGTAATACTGTTGCAATTAACGTGTTTTAAAATTATTTTTAAATTTAAAAAGCAGCCTTTAGATGGTAAATATTAGCCACCTAAGTCCAGTTCAGAAAACTCATACTTTAGCATGATAACAATAACAATACCCCCTACCAAAGCATGACAGTCCTTATAAAGCGAACTGTGTGTAGTTCAGACACCAACCACTATGAGGTCATTATACTGCAAGGCACATCAGACTGAACCATATAGTGTATGATGTTGTATCATTTAACACTTGTAAGCTGTGCAGCAGAAAATGGCTGATTCTTAACTAGCACATTAAACTCAAATAAAATCAGAGCTTTGAGCAGACATTAACATGACATTTTGAAGCAATGATATGCAAATGAATAGTGCAGTGCAGTGTAGCAGACAGACTGAGGTCAAGCTTGGCAATAAGTGCAGCAGCCTTAAATGGCAATCAGCAGTTCAACAAAAGAAAGGAAGCTGTGACAATAAACCTGTTAATATGCACAAAAATTATCTTTCTATGAAGTTAAGAATGCAAGTCAAGGGTGAATCTGTACATCTGGATGACCAAAAGTCATGTTAAGCCTGCCATGAGGCCAAAATTATAGGAAATAATCATGTCAGTCAGCTGTGTTTAAGACAAAAATCCAATTTGCTTTAATTATCTTTTAGCAAGATTGCAAAGAGCTAATGTAAAATCTCTCATTGGCTCAAATAATGATCAGCAATCAAAGAGTAAACACACCTTGAATCCAATTCAGCCCACAACACTTAAAAGAGTAAGTGATTAGTGCTTATCTGTTCCTATCACCATTCAGCTAGTACAAGGAGCTCATTCCAAACTGAAACCAACACAAACATTGCACATAAGTAAATCCAGCAGTAAAACATGTCCCAGTAGAAGCTCAGAGATCAAAACTGTAACACAGTAGGCAGCATCCTCACAGCACAGCCAAGACAGCAGCTCACAATAGGCAGGTGATCACAAACACCAGAAACTTACCTTGATGAAGACAAGTTTTGATTTCAGCAGCCGACATCATAAGCAGGGTAGTCAGTGCAGTTTGCGCCCACTGCTGCTATGATTAAAGTCTAACCAGCAGAGAGCACAGTGCAAATATCATCCCTCCACTAAAGTGTCTGAAACTGTATGTTGGAAAGCAGCTTGTTTGAATGCATAAATATAAGCAACTTGTGTCTGAGGCAATTTTAGGGTATTTTTTCTCAGCTGCTCTGACTTCACTTAAAAGAAAAACTAAATGTTTCATTAGATCCCACTTTTGGAAGGTGGCATTATATATCTTCTAACCTTTGGGCTGAGTAGGTCATACTACCATTCCTCTTACCTGATTGGTGAATTAATTGCTTGCTCCTGACCCAACATATCTTGTTTTCAGGACATTTTGTGTAACCACAAAAAGCACATGGGATTAATAACCTCACTTCATCATTCACTTCCATCAAGTGTCTCAGCAACTGTGAAGTAGCATGCACAACAGCACTAGGCTTATATGAGAGATAAAATAAATAATATATATGTTTAAAAGCTGCCGCTTAGTCCTGCAAGAGACTTTATACCATTTTAACATAAATTGAACCTTTCACCTGATTTTTTTTTTTTTTTTTTTTTTAAAAAATAAAAAAATAAAG
>VUQH01077829.1:11492-52182 GCA_015106775.1 Etroplus canarensis
AAAAATGCAGGCCAACCCACAGCAAAGAGCAATGGTTGTGAATTGAGTATCGCTGGGTGAAGACATTAATACACCTCACAAAAAGGTCACAGAGAAGGTTCATGGAGAGAGTGAAGGAGGATGTGCAGAGGGTTGGTGTGACGGAAGAGGATAAGGTGAATGGAGGCTGATGATCCACTGTGGTGACACTTAAGGGGAGCAGCAAGAAGAAGAAGACTTAACCTTGCATGGTCTTTGGGAGGACTAATGCATATCAGAAAAAAGTGGATGATATACAGTAGAATAGAGGTGGAGTCATTAATGCTATCTGGCTCAGTGTGTTTCTGGTGAAAGGTGTACTATTTGCCTATAATTAATAGGTGAAGGTGCATAAATACAGTCATGAAAAAGAAATTCTTCACAGGGCTTCAAGCCGTCCTGTGGAAAAACAAAGTACACCACATACTGTATTTAACTAGTCTGTACAGCCACTTTTAGCAGGAAAAGCTTAAAGTAATGGTTTTCTGTATGACTTTATCAGTCTCTGGCACTGTTGTGGAGGACTTTTGGCCCACTCTTCTTTAAATAGCTTCTATTCATTGAGTTTTGCAGATATTTATTTGTGCACAGCCCGTGTAAGGCTCTGAGGTTGGGCCTTTGAGTGAGCCACTGCAACACCTTTGCTGGTGTGCTTGGGATCATTATGACAGAGTTCCAGCCAAGCTTTAGGTGTAGGATAGATTTCCTCACATTTGACTCTAGAGTAGTTCTAGTTCATGATCAACTCAGTGACTCCAAGGTGCTCAGGTCTCGTAGCCACGAAACAAGCCCAAATCATCAGCCTTTCACAGTTGTACCTAATAGTTGGGATGAGGTTGTTGTGCTGATATTCTGTTTTTGGTTTTCACCAAACATGGCACTGTGTATTATGGCCAAACATCTGCACTTTGGCCTGTCTGTCCAGAAGACATTTCTCCAGAAATCTTGTGGTTTGTTCAGATGCAACTGTGCAAACCTACATCAAGCTGCCATATTCTTATTAGAGAGAAGATGCTTTCTCCTGGTAACCCTTCCAAACAATCCATATTTATCCAGCCTTTTTCTAAAAGTACTGTCATAAATGCTGAGATGTAGCTCTTGAGTTTCAGTGCAATTTCCCTCTGCATTGCACAGTCTGACCTTGGGGCAAATTTCCTGGGATGTCCACTCTTGGGAAGATTGTGAAATCATATTAAAGCACACCTGAATGCCCCAGAACAACAAACTCCTAAAACTTAAGCTTTTATAGAGGTGGTCACGCTGACTAACGATCAGTTAATCAAGGCCATCTGATTGGCAGCATCTGGCTGCTACTTACCTTCTTAATCCCCATGTAGTATTGTGAAAACTTTCATGCATGTAAATATAAACCACTTACAATAGTAAGGCACTACAAGTGCCTGAACAAGAATCTAGCAATATATGTAGTCTGTTGTGACTATGTTATATGTTGTAAATGTTTGCAGTAGCAAGCATGTCAGTTGCAGTCAAATTATTTTTGCTAAATGCACAACTTGCTGTGTTTGACTTGGGACAATGGAAATTCATGCATTATGCATGTAAATATGTAGAGCACAAAGTGTTCTAGATAGAACTGTACATAGGAAAGCATCCAAATCGAGACACAGTGAACATAATCTGCTTCTTGGGCACCGAGTTTTAATCATTTGTGTTTTTGCTACTGTTTTAAGAATGTCAGGATTATATTGGGGAAACAGTAGATTATTATTTTAAAACAGTTCTTCAAACCTAAATTCCCTCAGTATATTTACTTTAAATGACTACAGTGAATCGCTTTTCTCTGAGGAGCAGCCTGCCACAAGCAATATGACAAGAGGGAAAGTTTTAAGCATAGATTTGGCAGTCTATGATGAAAGAGCTTAGCTTCTTTTCAAGGAAAACCTTTTGCACTCCTTCTCTCACTTTTCCAAGTTAATGACAGTGTCACGCTACTCCTTGCACTTGGCAGACTGTTACCCACCCATATTCTCTGAAGCATGTAACCTCATTATTAAGTGGACTATATGCAAGGTGTCCAGAGGCAGCACGGTTTGCAATGAATAGAGATGCTACTTAAATTTGACAACGAGGCATTTCCTCTTGGTGATGGCACACATTAAAGTAGTATCCAAGCCTCTGTCTGTCTGTCACACCTCCTATCTCAAAATAAAGTTGGCCATATTTACAGTAATATTAAAACTTATAATTTTCCACCCACACCTAAACTTCAAATTTGTGTCTCCAACACTTGTCATCTAAATAAAAATCAAAAAAAGTATTAGTTAAAATCACATTTATTTTTATAAGCATAATTTATTTCCACAGTAAAACAACGGCAGACATTAAAAACAAGAAGAACGCAAATAGAATGAGGCTTCTGTTTTATCTTAAACTAAGATCTGCAGCTTTGTTTGCGTGAGCAGCACAGGTGACCGTTTTTTGTGCTACAGCGCCATTTGCGCCATTTCACCTTTGACCTAGAGTTTAAGGTAAACACACCCGCCGCATATTGGTACGACATGTAAATGACATATTAAAGAAACAAAACATGACAAAACTCCCAACAGAAAATCAGCCAAAATACCTTCGTCAGTTTTTTTGGTTCCAACTTTATTGCTGTCTCACAAGGCTTCCGAGAAAAATAGGATTTTGCAAACAGAAACCAACCAGGAGAGGAAAAAAGATTGAAATATGTCAAAATAGATTGTGTGAAACCAAATGAATTCTAAGTATGTCCTAAATCTAGTTAATGGTCATTCAGCATTAAGAACTAATGTCATTTAAAGTGCTTCAAATTACAATGTTTTTTAAAAGTCTGATTTGCCTCTAGAATTTGCATAAAAGGTTGCTACAAGTATAGTTCAGCAACCCGTCATCTTTTTGCATTGAACAATATTGCACAGTATATCTGAGACAGTGCTGAGAGCAGCTGATGAAGGAGGATATGTAGTGATAGACCTTGTATATTATGGGAATATGAACTGCTACATTATGGTGCTTTATCTGCATACACTGTAAACCTCTACTTGGTAATTCAGCTGACAGGAGTAACACTGGAATAGTGAATCTGCTGTAAAAGTACATCAGTATATTAGAACATGTTCCTGCACTTGCACAAGACAACAAGTCGAGTATGACAGTAGAATTGCTGAAGAAACAGTAACGGATCAAGTGAAGATTTAAGCTTTTACTTTATAACATCATCAGAATTGGTAGAGGCTGCTAAAGGAAACATCTGTTCCCGGTGATTTTAAAACTACACAAACCTTTTAGATTTTTTTTGGCGAGCTGTATATGCCGACATGGTATCACTTTAAGAAGTTGCCATAGCAAAAGGGTAATGACACAGTAACTTACAGGATTCACTCATTACATATTTAATGGGCAGTAGCTGAAGTCTTGTTTGTGAAAATAATGTTTCTTTAAAGAAGATAAATGAAAAAAGAAAAACTGGTATGAGCGAAGAGAAACAGTGACACCAAAACAATCAGGCAAAAGGTGCTAAAATGTCCCTTAAGCTGAGAAAAAGGTCATAGCTTGAGCTGCAAATGCACATCATCTTTTATTCTTTTTCCCTGCATTTGCTGTATTGTATTAGCATCCTGTTTGCAGGTAATGTGTGTAGTGCATTTTCCTTTGCAATAGAGCCACTTTACAGATCTACTATATGGACAAAAATATTGGATTACACCTTTATGAATGAATTCAGATGTTTCTTTCAGTTCCATTGCTACAAGTGTATAAAAATCAAGCACCAAGCCATGCAGTCTGCCTTTACAAACACTGAATTTGAATTCAATGAATTCGTGATTCACTGAATTGGTGAAATTTCTTACCTCCTAGATATTCCACAATCAACTATTAGTGATATCAATCTAAAGTGGACACATTTATGAACCACAGAGAATCAGTCATGAGGTGGCAGACCACATAAATTTACAGAGTGGAGCCACCAAGTACTGTGGAGTGTAGTGTGTAAAAGTTACCAATATTCTGCTGACTCTGTTAGCACAAAAACTGTACATCTGGAGCTTCATGGCATGGGTTTCCATGGCTGTGCAGCCGCATGCAAGCCTTATATCACCAAGCATGATTTCAAACAAACGGAGTGGTGTAAAGAGCATGTCCACTGGACTCTGGAGCAGTGGAAATGTGTTCTGTGTAGTGATGAATAACACTTCTCTATCTGACAGGCTGATGGACAAGTCTAGGTCTGGTGAATGCAAGGAGAGTGTTACCTGTTTGACTGCATTTTTTCAACTTGTAATGTTTGTTGAAGGAGGGATAAAGCTATAGGGTTGTTTTTCTGGTTGTAGCCTGGACCTTATAGTTTCAGTGAAGGGAAATATTGATGCTTCAGGTCACCAAGACATTGTAGACAATTTTATGATTCCAACTTTGTGGTTATAGTTTGGGGAAGGCCCCTTTCTTTTCCAGCATGACTGTGCCCCTGTGCACAAACAAGATTCATAAAGGCATGGTTGGATGAGTCTGGAGTGGAAGAACTTGACTGGCCTTCACAGAGCCCTGACCCCAGTCCCATCGATCATCTTTGGGATGAACTAGAACGGAGACTGCAAGCCAGGCCCTCTCACCCATCATCAATGTCTGACCTCACAAATGGTCTTTGGGATGAACTGACAAAGCCACAGACACTCCAAAATCTTACAGAAGCCTTCCCAGAAGAGTGGAAGCTGCTATCGCTGCAAAAGGGAGACCAACTCCATAATAATGCCTATGGATATAGAATGGGATGTCATAAAATCTCCTGTAGGTGTAATGTTGTAATGGGCCCAATACTTTTGTCCATATAGCGTAAATAGTGTATTCTCTGTGCCAGAAAAAGGTGCATTCCTGTGTCATTCAGAGTAATAATGCAGAAAATATTCTTCCCCTCTTGTGCAATGCAGCTTTATAATTTGTGCGTCCTCTCGGAAAAATAAAGTGAATCAAGTTCCCGCATTAGAATTGATCCAAGTTGCTGCAGAGAGTTTTTGTCCCGGTTGTGGTTTTGTTATAGCATAGCTAGCAAGACAGATTTGCTTGACTGCTAAACTGAGCAGGGACATTGATTTGGAGTTTGGGAATACAGCACAGAGAGGGATGGTACTGCCCTGTTTTCCCTGGCATGGCTTTGCGTTTGGCCTGGGCAGACACATCTCTCTCTCTGTCTCACTCTCTCTCACACACACATATATACACACACACACACACACACACACATTTTCTCTCTCTCTCTTCTCCAAGAGCAAAATACTGGCAGCCAGAGGTGTCTGGAGATGCACATGCACACACAAATACACACAGCGGGCAACATTGATTTCCTGTTTGGCATTACTTAGCAGTGAGTGACACAGCTGAGGGGCACAGGCTATTCTCTAGACCACAGTGCAGACAAACAAACATTCTATGCATTTTGTCCTTCATGACATTTTTCAGACATTCACAAACAGTCTGCCAGAAACAGCAAGCGTTGTTCAGTAGCACCTTCACTACTTTTATAAATTGTTTTCAGCTCTTTCTTCTTTGTCTCTCACTGGGCATCTTTCTTATGCTCTGGATGCATCTTCCTGTCCGCGTTTCCATTTTCATTACAAGTAATGGGCTTTTCTTGGCTTCAAAGAGCACTGTTGACTGCTTGGCTGGCTTGGCACAATGTTGAGCCATCCAACAGGTAAACACGTATTATCAGCCACATGGATCCTCAATCACAAGCAAACACAAGGCCTCTACCCATTTCCAGGGTAATCTAGAGATGGACATCTTTTTGTTCTTTTTATGGCTACATCGGACAAACAGATGACTGTTTACTCAGAGACCTTATTTTGTTAGCACTCCCAAAACAACACAGATACACTTTGTTAAAGAACTCAAAGTGTGTGGGCCTGTAGGTGCACTTGTGTGACTGCTGCAAAGTGTGAAATGATGTGTGTGTCTCTTCTGAGTTTCATGTCTCTTTGAGTTTTGTCAAAGTTCCTGTACATGTGCGTCTATATAACTCATGTGTAGATGTGTACGCATGCGATGCGTGTGTCTCTCTCTCTCTGTCTCACTCTGTCTATGTAGGGTGCATTATTGGACGCAGTAGACCGGACACTGCCAGAGGCGTACACCAAGCGGTCACGCGGCGTGACAGAGGAGAGAGCAGAGTTGCTGTCAGAAGGCCTTTTTAACACACTGCTGCTCTCCATTCAGGGACATTTCGGGAGCATTTGACTGCAAAAGGGCTTCGCAAAGGAGCGATAAACACAATTCTGTGAAACTCCCACAGAAACACCACTAAAGCCCCGAAGGCTCCCTACCTGAAAATACCGCGCTAATACCTTTGATGTTCCCAAAGAGACATGCAAGAGAGTGAGAGAAGAGACGTTGAAAAAGAACAAAAAAAAAAAGCTCAACACACACACGTTTTCTCCAGGCAGCAGCCTCACACATCTAATGAATCCCCATTAGTTGATGTTTCCACGTGTGGGCGATTAAGGTAGAAGTCGTTTCAAGAAAGTCAGTGTGCATTGTAAAAACGTCCCTCTTCATAAGTTATTTAATTGACTCCCAAATTATGTTTTATTCAATCACTTTTCACAACCTGAATTTGGCTTGCTAGAGCTTTTTCCATCATATCTTGATGTTTAAAATCAGGCAGATCTTGCTTTTTCATTTTAAAAAGTCCTCAAAGTTTTTGTGTTTTTTTTTTTTATAGTAAAGATTTTTCTATCCAGATATTAACTTTTCTTTTTTTAACATACTGTTTCCTTCTCACTATACACCATTTTACTCTTTAGTCTTTTCCATCTAAAAATGTACAAAGTAACCCTGAAATAACAGACACTTCAGCGTATTTTCTATGTGTTTGCACATGGATATGAGTGCGCTTCCATTGTACCTGAGCACACTTAAGTGCGTGAGTGCTTTATTATGCTGCTTCTTTCCACTACATTATGAAAGCTAATTCCTCCCTCACTTGCACACTGTTTCTCCTAATTATATCTCCACCACCAGCCTGGCATTACTTTTATGTGCCTATACTTCCATCACAGTGCATTTACACAGAAGGTCCGTGAACCCTTCTGCTACCATGTGCGGGGTATGAAAGTTCGCTCAGGATGTAAGTGTAGGAGCTGAACTGGAAGGATGTGAGCACCTACAGTGTGGAGCTGCTTCTCTTTTCATCTCCTAACACTATGTCTCTCTTTTTTAATACATACACATGCACACAGACACATTTACACAAACACATACTCTCATTCCACAAGTGACAGCTCCAGAGCGCTTTGACAAATTTCTTTTTCAGCCTCTAGCTCCATTTCACTTCATTTTTTTGTTTCTTTGCTACTTCTCGTTTTTGCCTTCATTTTTCCCTGGGCCTTCTATTACCCAGCAAAGGTCAAATTCATGTCATCACTATGTTTAAAACCGAATGCACCTGTGTGTCAAAGGGCACAGCTGTATGAAGACGAGTGAACTTGGACTTTAAAATGTGAGATTAGCCAGCGGGGATTAGAAAAGAAAACAAAAGGCTGAGTTCTCTTTAAATGGTAACACACTTTTTCCATCTGCAGCATTTGTGTACATGTGCAAAACTAATAAAGTGGACTTCTCTTCCCCCATAGAACCCCCTCTATCTCACAACTGTCATATACCACTGTGCACTGCAGTGAAGATAAGGTCCTGCTACATAACAAATTTTGATCAGGCATGATGAAGTTATAATAATTACTTTAGAAACAATACCGTACAGCAGTCACAATACCAATGTCACAGACACAGGCAGTCCCTGAACATTTCATATAATAGGTTAATGAGTGATGAGCTCAGTGTTTGTTTTGATAAAGCAAACAGTGTCATTGTGGCTGGGAGGAGAAGGATATGATTATTGGTGTCAGAGTGATTAAAGTTTTAGGTTATGATGGGTGTATTTAAGCTCCTCAGGGAATCTTTGGCTTGGGGAGGTATGAGCGACTCAAGGGGATCAGGAACTTGGCTGACGCAGGGTCTCTGAGCATGCCCTGGTTGGGCTCCTTCAAGCTGGGCTCCTCCAGGCTGGAGCTGGTGTAACGCAGATCCCTCCGAGGCTGAGGGAGTGAAGTACAACACGGACTTTGAGTCTGCACCTGGGGTCCACTGTTAAAGCAGGGAAGGCCTCTAGATGGAGGCGGCAGCTGCTTTGCCTGGTTTGCCAGAGGCCCTAAGGAACACCCTGGCTTCAGAGAGGCAAAGCCACCAGTGCCCCCTGGTTTGAATGCAGGGAAAGAAACACGCTTGTGAAAGCGAGGAGGCTGCAGCATGCGAGGGCAAGTTGAACCAGAAGATCTAGGAGTAACAGAGTTCTGCAGTATCACAGCAGGGGCTCTCCCCTCATGCTGTGCTGCTGATGCTGGACTGTCCCTGGCAGTTATCCCCTGTGGAGCCCCAGAACCCAGGCGGTGCAAGTTGGTGTTCGGGAGATGACTCTGCTCGTCAGGGCCTGTTGGCCCAGACACATCTGCCATATATCCATCAAGACGACGGTCAGCATCTAAATGGGTTGCTTCCGCTGATCTACTCCTTGTGAGGTCACTGCGGCCCACGGTGGGGGGAGTTTTTACTGGTTTTTCCTGGTGGAGGTGCTCGTTGAGACAGGGGTTGAAAGGCTGTAGTATTTGAGGCTACAGAAAAAAGGAAAAATATATCAATTAGTGAACACTCTGTATAATAAATTCAGAATGCTTTTCTTAAAAACATGTTCCAGGTTTTCAAAAATCACACCCCTTATAAGTGTCTTTAAGCCTCATGGAAAACTGTGACCCAGAAAGCAAAATAAAGATTCTGGCTTTGTATTACTTGTTTATTTACTCTTCAATATCATAGACTGTTTGCATTACTGGTCACGAAACTGGTTCCACAGTAAATGACGCAAAGGCACAGACGAAGCCCTGATTCAGCAGAGAAGAATAACCTTGCTCTGCTAGTCTGGACTCTACTGAAGCCTTTGACTTATTCTCCAATCACTGCTGCAGTGAAGCTTCAAAACATTCAAACAGAGCTACAATACATGCTGCCTGAGTGACAACATACTGAGCTGTTGAACCACATGAAATTAAGACCAACCGTGATATCGTCCTCCACTAGGGAGCATAGTTTATGAGCACAAAAGCATGAACACCTGGGTGAGAGAAACTAATTATCCAGTCCAACAACAAAAGATTTTGACTTTACAGAGCTAGCAATTGTTTCAAAGCAGTAGCCTGTATATAAAAGATGTACATGATCGTGAGAAGTCAGACTGGTTTCTCAAGTCATGTCCTTAAGCCTTGTGCTGAGCGTTTTTATCATCACCATATCTCATACCATATATCATGGAGGGTGGATCCTGAACAAAAAAGCACGCTAATATAGTAGCAACTTGTCACACATAAGGAAGGCCTGCCCATCCTTCTGAACACTAATGGGGACCATACTTTAAAAAATTAATATCACATTCTATAAAGTGAGATTTGAAACTAGTGATTGAGACAATAAACTCAGCAAGAAAGGGTGTACTGGGATGATAAAGCAGGTGTCAGTAACCTATAACCTAGCAGAGCTGTTTTTAAGTAATTCTAAACCAAAAAAAATCTGTATGGAGCAGTCAAACATATGAAGCTATTTATTACATGTTTGTTGTGTTTTATTTAATGTTCTACCTACTGTAATTGAAAAATTTCCCAACTTTGGGAAATTCAGAAAATATATATTCTCTTATCTTAATGAAGGTGACACAGTCTATTATGTGTAAATGAGCATATCTACATGTAAATGAGCATATAACATTACTAATAGGTGTAATTAAAATCTTTTACCTCATGTGGCTCTGCAGAGAGCTATTTATGATTATTTAATATATTAACTTTGCATTTTGATTACAACTTACCATGTTTTTATTGAATTTATGGAATCATAGAACATTAATAAGTAAAACTGTTTACTTATTGTTTATTTATTGATTTATTAAAAAAACTGAACGAATGTAAAGTGGGTGGAAAAATATCTAATCATGTTAACGTCTACTTTGAAATATAGATATTAAAATCTGCAGACGTCTATGAGTCCTACATATGTTTGTAAAAATGTATGAAATTAAAAGGAGCATACTTTGATCATAAAGTTTAAACAACTGCAGCTTAATAGCTTTATATACAGTAAATGTAAACAAAAAATAAGAAAGTATCATTTTAATTTGTACTAAAGTTCAGCAGCAGATCTAGCATACCAGTGAAAGAGCAGCATTGGTAGTGAAAGCAAACAAATTAGCCTAAGCACTGTCACATTCTCTATTTTTGTCCATTATTTATTTTTTGGGTTTTGGAATCCATAGCCAGTGGGACTCGCTACGTATGTGCCCACATACATGCTAGCTGCTGCAACTGAGACTGAAGGAAATTAAGAGGTTAATTTTTTTTTTTTTAATTAATATTATGCGCTTTTATGCTTTTTTGTAAAAGCCACGAGGAACCACTAAAAATGGGCGAAGGAGCCACATGTGGCTCCAGAGACCACCATCATTGAGCAAGGGAGATGAGGGCCTTTTTACACCCATAGGAGTCGCCCTCTGCTGGCCATGAAAAAGCATGCAGAATTTAAGGCAATTGTATGCTTTACTTTTCAAACTCGGAAGCTAAAGCCATCTTTTATACACAGTCTACATTGAAAGCTCTTGTATTAAATGGGTTTGGCTTGTACAAGTGTTGTATCTCTCTATGTACTAAGTGATGTTCCATTTCCTGCTTTATCTGTTTAGATGTAGCCAGTGAAAAGCAGATTTATATATTATTTTGACTGCTTCACTAAATATAATAAATAGATAATCTATCTTTTACAACAAGATGTACAGTGGCTAAAGATAACCTTTTTACAGCAACCATCCCAGAGCATATTTGCAGATAAGCAACAGATAACAAGACCAGACAGTGGTTATTGTATCTATCAAAACTCTAGCAAAAGGAGAGATGCTTGCATCAGATAAGAAAAATCAATATTCCACTCCTGTACTTGTAGATATCTTACCCAAGTACATTTTCAAAATATTTCTGGACCACAACATGTATAAAAATGCTCTAAGACATTTCTAGCCTTTCTAGGTTATTTATTTTGTGACTGTATTACATTTGCACTGCCAGTTTTTACAATCAGAAATCAGGGTACTGGGCTTTTGGCAGCTCTTGTCTGAGCAGTGCCTGTAGGATCCAAATCCACCTGGAACTATCAAAAGCCCTAAAAAGCCTGAACTCAGTTTCGGGAGAACATATTTGCTGTGAGTTAGAAGGGAAGGGATCTCAAAGGATGTGAATATATAGCTGCACTGGTCAGGTTGCTGGGTCTGTTTGCACCATCATTTGTATTGTGAGTGTGAGAGGATGTCTGAGGCCACAGCTCCATCTCCTGGTCCCCTGCCACAACACGTCCACTGGCCTGTTATAAAACCCTTGTCCACCTTTCAGTGTCAGTTTGTTGATGCATGTTTTTAAAGAAAGAAAACGCTGTTTTTACATTCAACATTTGTAATTATCAAGTTCTAAAAAGGACGCATCTTACACTGATTAGTCCGCCACTCAAATCATCAGCATGTTATTAGGCTGTTTTGCATTAGCAAGGATACATCTCATTCATATCATGACTCAGTGTGAGACATAATCCACAAATTACAGGTCATGTCACAAAAGTAATTATCATATGAATTCAACATCATCTAAAAGGTGAATGACATTATTAACATGACCTTATTTCCATTTTGCTTCTGACTCATTCCGAACAAAACATACTGAAACACCTTGAATAAATGTATTGCACTATTTTCTCCCAGTTTTGACAGTGTTGTTCACAGGAAAGACAGACTGAAATGTTCATTGTCATATGAATCTCAGTCATATTTTATACATTTAACTGCAAAGTTTGTATGAGTCTGTGTAGTTACAGCTTTCCCTGATAGGGATCAGTTGTATCATTTGGGTCACAGTCAGTAATTATTTGCATCTCCAGCTATTTGCAGATACTGCTGATCTGCTAGAGATACTAATAATTAGTAGCAATCATTCTAAGGAGTTCACTGCAGTGCCAAGAAAATATAACAGCTCACTAATGATAGCTATCGCTTTTACACAAAATCCCCAGTCACACCAAAAAAGTGCTAATTTGTGACACCTGGAAGATGTCACAACCCACTGTAATAAATCTCATCTCCACCTACCCTCACCACACCATCTGAAATGGTTAGTGATTAGAAAAGCAGCATGCAAGACTGTGAATTGAAAGGATGTAAATAATTCCCATTTAGTAGAAAGACAGTGTGATTGCAGCACATAAGCAGATGGGACTGTCAATGCAGTAGCACTCAATTTTAAAGCTAGATTAGACTTCATGTGTCATTTGTGGTAGTGGATTATGTTGAAATAAGACCTGTGGAGAGACTGTTAGTATCTGTGATTACTTAGATTTGTCTTGTTGCATAACTGCTTTTGATAGGGGAGTTGGAAATACTGTGATTGCTCGGGACAGCAGTAAATATGCATTCACATCCAATAACATGAGGTTATTTTAAAATGTTATCCCCTTTAATACACTTCATCCATCAAAGTGAACACCTATTGAATGAATTGAATTTAGAAAAACAAAACCACACAAAGATTTACCAATGCATGCACAACAGTTCACACACAGCTGATTGATAGGATGGAATAAATTAAAAGACACCAATGTGCAACCTCAGTTCCAACAAGTTTGGGATGTTGTGTAAAATATGAATGAAAACACAATACAATGATTTTCAAATGTCATAAACCAACATTTTATTCACAAAAGAATACTGAAAACGTACCAAATGTTGAATGTGAGACATCTTGAATTTGATGGCAGCAACATGTCTCAAAAAAGTTGAGAGGGCAACAAAGGGCAACAAAAGGCTGGAAAAGTAAGCGATACTAAAAAGAAACAGCTGGAGGGACTAATTAAATTAACTGGCAAAAGGACAGTAATGTGATTAGTTATAAAAAGAGCACCTTAGAGAGGCAGAATCTCTCAGACTTAAAGACGGTCACAGGTTTGACAATCTGCAAGACACTGATATGTGACTTATGGTACAGCGCATGTGCCCGTCCACGTTGATATCTGCCTATGTGGAGCCAACACAGAGGGGAATGCAACCAACACAGCTTCGCAGATGCACAGTTCTCCAAAAACCCAACTATGTAACTAAGTGCAGATGATGCAACACGTAGGTCCAAGGCTGATTGGTTGAAAACTTCTCTGGGACAGGCAGTGAGCAATGGCAAAGTTCCGAATTAGAGGGAGAAGACTGAAAAAGCATCAAAGATTAAACAAATCAGCTAGAAAAGCACAGGGAAGCTGCAGTGAATACTTTACTTTTTAATTTACTCTTTGTTAATTATAACTCCAATTTTCTTCTGAAGTCCAACAACAGCAAACATGAGTAGTCCACATACCAGTTATTTGTGACACTGCACACTGGTGACAGTAAAAGGCTACAACACATAGACAACCTGTCTGTAGCTCCCTCCATGCTGCAAACATGCTCCCAAGGCAGTAACGTAAATGAGCCTTGAGTCTACAAATTGTGGAGCAATTTCATAATGTTCCTCAGTGTAAAACTGAAAAGACTTCAAAAGACTCTAAGAATCTGGAGACATATCTGTGTACAAGAGAGACAGCCAAAAACAAGTACTGGATGCTTGTGATCTTAGGCTCCTCAGGTGGCACTACACTGCAAACAAGCATGATTCTGTCATGGAAATCACTGCATGGGTTCCAGAACACTTCCACAAATCACTGTCTGTGAAAACAGTTCGCCATGCTATTACAACAGCATGGCTTCATAGTAGAAGAGTCTGGGTACTGGACTGGCCTGCCTGCAGTCTAGCCCTTTCACCAACGGAAAACATTTGGGGCATCATGAAATATAACAAAGAAGACTAATGACTGTTGAGCAACTGGAATCCTATATCTGTCATCAAATTCAAGATGAGTCAGTATTTTATTATGAAACAGCAAAATGTCTCACTTTCAACATTTGATGTTTCCCATGTTCTTTCATGAATAAAGTATTGGTTTATGAGATTTTTAAATCAATCCATTGTGTTTTTATTTATATTTTACACAGGGTCCCAACCTTGTTGAAACTGAGGTTGCTTAAAACAGTAAAAAAAAAAAGCACCAAAATATTACCAAACAGTTTTGTAAAATCCAACAAAAGACACTTAAAAATTATCACAACTCTGTGACCCCAAATTTACATCCATTAAGAAGACTACACTGTGGTCCAAAGGGGAAACGCACAAAGTCAAAACTGAGAACCAAAAGCAAATCATGCAAACGCAGAATTAAAGACACATGCTTCTGTCATGCCATATGTCACAAGACAACAGCCTGGCGAGCAGGAGGTGGGCAGCATGTCCATTTTATGTTAAAGATAGGATTACTATACCACGCTGTGTCAGTGAAGTACTGCACTAGGTGCTCCACTCCTTGCATAGGCATTATGTATGAGGAGGCAAAGGTAGAGGAGAGAGACTGTGAGAGATTAATTTTCATATTTTTAACAGAGCACAAAGATGAGGAGAGGAAAGGGTTAACGGATTAGGCGTGAGGATGAAATGAGATTCAGTTGGAAGAGAAAGAGAGGGTTACTGACATGTAAGACACATACTTATGGTGCTTGATGAATTTAGAATTAGAACAAAGCCCAGCCTTGCAAAAAAAGGTCACACATTATCGCCACAAACAAATTCAATTCATTTACTGCCACCTCCTTTTATTCCAACTGTGTCTCTTTTTTTTTTTTATTCTTAAGACCATTATTACTGACAAGAACTCTTTGATGTTTGTTTACAGTCAGGGCTCCCTGTAGGGGGTCAGTGCATTAGTGATTTATCCAGTAAAATAAAAATACACGTTTTATTCATTTCAGTTGCAATGTCTCATTCTTATATCTAAATATGACAGCATATCAATTATTTTTTATTGTGTTTAAATGTCATTACTGCTTTCCTCCCACATTTTGTCTTCAACTATGCAGACTTTCTCTTGAAACTCAGTGTTTTCTTTAATTAGGCCATGCAATTTACTGGTAGGAGAAAATGCACTTTGACTGAAGTCTGAGGTGTATGCATACAGCTGACAAATAGTGATTTTGAAATAACTTGAAATATGCCAAAAAGTACACCTGCACCACTTTCTTGTTTGGTTTTTTTTACCTTCCCTCTTGATACAAAGCTGAGCCCCACCGAGAGAGATCAAAGAAACCCAGCGTGGGTTCTTTTCTTAGTTTCTTTCTTTATTTTGTGCTCCTCACTCTCACATATGTGCATTTTCGGAAGTCTATTTACCCATTGTCACGCTTTATCTGCCTCCCCTACTTGCTAGCTTGTCACCACAGCATAATACAAAAGCTCTGTGACAGTCACTGAGATAGGTAAGGTTGTTGTGACCATGCTGGCATTGTTTCTATAGCCCTGTCTTTCTCTATATTCAAACTGTTTTAGTCTACAAAAACATTGTGTGTGTTACAACTCAGAAAAAGAATGTAGAGTCTCTTTCCATTGTATATTAACACTATCCCTGTAGAATCAGTATCACAATACGGGCTAGAAATACAGGTATCTGCTGGTTTGAGATAGACAATAAATTATACTAATACAAAAAGGAGAACTGAAGCCATAAAAGGAAAGCACTGGAAAAAGACACCAGGAAAATTAATTGTTAAAGGACAAGAAGTCAGACTATGTGTAGTGAAACAAACAAGAAAAAACTATTTTGCTTGCGTCTCATCTTGTTCCATATTAATCTAAAAGTAGACAGACCACAAATAGCTCTGTACCAGCACAGGGGAAAAAACACTCCTACTAACTGGAAGCACGTCTCAGTAGATTAGAAGGCTTTAACTGGAGACAAAGTTAAACTTTTAAGAGTATTTACAGACCGTATAGGTTGTGTTATGGAAAGATAGAGAAAAGGCTGCAAAGGATGTTAGTGACTCACTCTGTCTGCGCTGGGGCATGCTGGTACGGGTCAAGCCCTGGTGCTGTGCCTGCCACGGGGACAGCAAAGGGGTGGGCAGCACACCCTACGCAGAGAAAAACACAAAGGACAAAAGGCATGACATACCAGAAAGCGCACATGCCTGTGCATGCACATACGCACACACTCACAAAGAAAAGAACACTCACAGGCATAAACGCATTGTCAGTGAGTATGGAAAGCCCACACAGCACATGCAGACGTGCACACGTATACTGGGCCACAGAGACTGATGCATCATATCAGTGTTAAATCTATCACAATAAAAGTTTTGTTGCAATAAAAACTTAAGCTTGGTGCTAGTGGAACAAACAAAGTAAGTCCCTAACATTAACTTTGCCTCTTTAATTTAAGTTGAGAAGCCTTTTTGTGTGAAAAATACAAAAAGCTGAATGAAATATTCAATAAAATTTTAATAAATGCAATGTTTACAGTGAATAAAACATTAAATCCAATGCTTCATGTTTTATGGTATTCATGTTTTATGAATCTAAGTTCAGTTTGAATAAAAGGTCATCACAAACTGATTCATGGGCCATTTAAGTAAATATGGATCATTTTTCAGTCTGTGTGCAGACATTATAAGTTTAATCAAGGCTGATATCCAGTAACTTGGAAATTAATGTGTGTGTATATACTTTTTTGTTGTTAAATCATTGTTTGTAATAAGCAGGTCATGGTTAGTGGGATTTTAATGGTTAAAACAGCATATCAGTGAGAAATGTCAGCCAGGCGTTCTGCCACTGAAACCCAGGAGATTATTTTATTATTCATCACCCAATGAAACATCCCCTACTTAGAGACTTCCAATCATCGTTATGTAGTTTTTCCTAAGGCAACTTTGCAACCCGATCTTTTCCACCTACTCTACAATTGTAATACTGCTTACATAAACACTATTAACCACACACAGTATTTCAGCCCACTTTCATTACTAAAACTGTCCCATTATATTGCTATATGAACATTTTGTGCACAAACTTGAGAAAATAAAAAATCTCTTCTGCACACCAGGTTAAGCAATTCAAAGTTTCCAAATCCTCATTGGGAGAGCCAAAGTGAAGGGTCAGCTGGGCCAGTTTGCTAAGCAGCAAGCAGAGACTGAAACTGTACCAAATGCTAGTTTTTCCTCAGCAGAAGAGGAGGCCACTTCTTAAACAGGTCTTTGATACAGAGAAGAGGGGCAACAAATTTCTCAGAGGGAAGAACAAAGAGAGAGAGAGAGAGAGATGGTAGACATGAAGGGGAAGGGTGCAACTTCCCAGCAGATCCAGCCCAGATTTCAGAGCCCTCCTAGTGCGACTGCAACAGCAGGGAGCAATGAGCTTCCCTGATCTGTTCTTGTTCATGTCCTTCCTTTAACACCAACAACTTTTTCAGTTGGAGGTCTTGACAGAAGCTTTCTGTCGAAGCTTCATTTGCAGAGAGAAAAACCTTAGACGATGAGAACAAGAGGGTATGTTGGAGGGCTCTTGAACGATTCTGACAGTATCTGGCAGCTTTAATAGAACTCTGCAGCAGCTTAGCCTTTTTTTTTTTTAACATTTTCTATAGCTGTAAAGGAACTCCTATAAAGGGCTGACAGAGCTTTACAATGACACAGAAATTGGAAGAATATAAAAGTTATTTTCTGCCTATATTCCATCAATTTCATCAACAACTCT
The DNA here is from genome assembly GCA_015106775.1 of Etroplus canarensis. Taxonomy (NCBI): domain Eukaryota; kingdom Metazoa; phylum Chordata; class Actinopteri; order Cichliformes; family Cichlidae; genus Etroplus; species Etroplus canarensis. Next base: position 29,219 of record VUQH01077829.1, read on the forward strand.
TTGTCCTTTTTGAAAACCCCAATGTTATGCCCCTAAATTTTCTTGTTGCTCATGACTCCTTCTGGTTTATCAGGCCTTTACGGTTCAGGTGAACTATGGCCCTGGTACTCAGGGGAAAGGCTCAGCAACCCACACACTACACCCTCTTGGCAGAGCACACAAGGTTAGTGAGGAAGCACATGTAAGTAAGAAATAAGAAAAAATATGAAAAAAACCATCTCCTCAAAGGTAGCGTTTAGTTAAACATGTACTTAAAATTTACTACATGTTTAAAATTACAAAGCCTGAGGAATTAAAGAAATAAAGATATCAATATCAATGAGACGACAGCTGTTTATGTTTTTTAATAAGGAAAGCATCAAAACTTTTTGTCTGCAAAAGGTCAAAAAATGGAAAAAAATTTTCTTTTTGTATTACTATTACTCACAATAGTCGATGCCTGTGAAGTGCTTAAAAAAATACAGTTAGTTAGCTAGTTGTTTTGCTTTTGCATATCACTGCAGTGAATTTTAAATCAAAATGTCAAAATGTGATTGAAGTGCAGACTATTAACTTTAATTTCAGGAATTTGACAATAGAAATGCATTTATTGTTGTGGAGTCATTTTTATCAATAGCCCTCATTTTTAGAGGCTCAAAAGTAATGGAACAAGCTAACATAATTAAGTACAAGGGTTGTTTTTAAAACCCATATGAAAGTCCTTTATAGTCAATAAATGTCTCAAGTCTAGAACCCATGTATATCACGAAATACTCTGTTTCCTCCCTTAACCCAAACCCTCACCCTTAATCACCTGATCTCAATGCAAAAGAACAGATTTTCAGTTACTGACTTGGACATTGAATATTTTTCTATTTCTCTTGGGTTGTGTTTGCAGTTTGCTTTGGGTCATTATCCATTTGCACTGTGAAGTGCCATCCAATCAGCTGAGCAGATAGTACAGTCCTGTACACTTAAGAGTTCATCCTGCTACATCTCTCAGCAGTCACATCATCAATAAACACTGGTACCATTAGCAGCCATACACGCCCTTGCCATAACACTCCCTTCACCATGTTTGACAGATGTTGTGGTATGCTTCGGCTCATGAGTTGTTCATTTCCTCCATGCATTTTTCTTCTCATCGTTCCACAAGTGAACCTGGGCTTCATCTATACAAAGATTTTTTTCTCCCCCAGAGCCTGATAGGCTCTTTTAGATTTTTTCTGTCTGATCTGGCCTTCCTGTTCTTGAGTGTAACCAGTTGTTTGCACCTTTTTGTAAATTCTATTATTTATCAGTAGTAATAATAAATTTTATTTAAGGCCACCTTTCTTGACACTCAAAGTCACCGTAGAAATACTAGTATTAGTATGTACCTTTATGAAGGTATTTCTTAATTGTAGACTGTGACAATGATACACCTACCTCCTTGAGGTTTCCTTCTTTTTAAATATGTTCCAGGTTGTTGTTTTGGCTAGTCTTACATTTTTGGCATCTCTCTTATAAGTTTATTTTGGTTTTTCCACCTAATAATGACCTCCTTTGCTTGTATCAACCTCTCCTTGGACCTCATATTAAAAGTTTCAGTGAACAGCTAACAATTGCAAGTTCAACACTTAGAAATCAATTCCAGATAAATAATGAGGGAACAGGCCTCACTTGGCCATTAAACAGATTGTCAATCAACTGTCCCATTACTTTTGAGCCTCTGAAAATGGAGGACTACATATAAAATGGCCGCAATTTTTCTGTCAGTCCGTCAGTCGTCTACCGCTTTTCCAGGAGTCTGGATCACAGAGGCAGCAGTTCGAGCAGAGAAGCCCAAACTTTCCTCTCCCTAGCCACCTCCTCCAGCTCTTCAGGGGGGACACCAAGGCGTTCCCAGGGCAGCTGAGCGACAGAGTCTCTCCAGCATGTCCTGGGTCTTCCTCGGGGTCTCCAGGAGGCATCCTGATCAGATGCCGGAACTACCTCAACTGGCTCCTTTCAGTGTGGAGGAGCAGCGTCTCTACTCTGAGCCTCTCCCAAATGACTGAGTTTCTCACCCTGTCTCTAAGAATGAGCCCAGCATATCCTGCGGAGAAAGCTCAATTCAGCTGCTTGTATGCGCAATCTCATTCTTTTGGTCATTACCCAAAGTTCATGACCATAGGTGAGGGTAGACCAGTAAATCAAAAGCCTGTCTTAGAGCTCAGCTCCCTCTTCACCATGACAGACCGGTACAACGTCCATATCCCTGTAGACACTGCCCTGATCCATCTGTCACTCTCCCGCTCCATCCTCCCCTTCCTCGTGAATAAGACCCTGAGACACTTGAACTCCTCCACTTGGGGCGGGACCTCATCCCCAACACAGAGAGGGCAATCCACCCTTTCCCGGCTGCAGTTCATAAACAGACAATGCAATTCTTTTGTCACTCCCCTGGAATTAAAGCTGAGAGTCTGCACTTCAATCATATATTTATTGTTTTATTTAAAATCCACAGTGGATGGGTACAGAGGAGAAATTACTTACTTTACTTTAAGTCAGGCAAAAAAGCTTGACTAGCATTTATTTATATTAATTGGCATTGGGAATATAGAGAAATGAAGGAGCATTACAGTAATAAATAATTTAAAAAACAGCGTGTGTATGTGTGAAACATTGCTCTTCTCAAAAGAAGCAACCACATCAGTATTGGTGGTAGTAGTATGTTCACAAGAACTTCCTCTCAGACTGAGGATAGACTCTTTGTTAATCTACTTTTGTTGAGCAGAGTCCCCACGCAGACTTGTAAAAGAAGGACAAAAATGTAAAAGTAAAAAAAAAGTTGTTCTTTGTGACCCTACAACCCTTCTTTAAATAACGATAGTATTTAGAAAAACAGCATCACTCTGCTTGGATCCCCTAATCTATTACACAGAGCTTTACGAAGTTGGCTATAGCAAATACCGTTGGTCTGGCCACAACGTCTCACTTCACTGACTTTGGCAATTAAATCCTCACCTGTCCAAGATGACTCTGCCACACAAGTGTGTATTAATGAATGTGCATTCGCAATGTGTGTTTGAAGCAAGGGGGCAAACAGACAGAATGAGGAAGGAGAAGTAACACCAGAATCTGAGAGAGGAAAACCTTTGACAGCTTAACACTAATCACTAACCCTCTTCCCCATCCTCTCCCTCGCTCTCAGTGACAACAAATTGATCTAATTAGGACTGAGGTAAGAAGTCAAGACAAGCAGTAATGTCAAGGAAAAGAAATGACAGTGAGAAAAATACAAGAGAAAGAAAGAAATCAATGAAGCAAACAAGAAGAAAAAAAACAGACCAGAAGTGATGAAAGAGAGATGAAGGGAGGTGTGAGAGGAAAATGTTTAAGAGGCAACAAGGGAGTAGGAGGGTAGCTGTAATTATCCTCTCTGTCTGCCACTGATGAAACACTGCCTATTGTTTTGTCATTGTTTCACTGCTGTGGCTCATCTGTGTGTTTGTTTATCTGGGTTATTAACAAGGTCGGCTCCCCAGTCCTCAGTTGGCTGAACTCATTGTTCAGTCACATTGAGTGTTCCCCGCACTTGAGTACAAGAGATACATGTGGCACATCCCACTCACACACAAACAAATGCAGACAAACAGGGTCTCTCTCAACAAAAACACAACAAAAAACACAAACAGGCAAATACAAGGCTGTGTAGTTTTCTATTGTGTGCTACATCTGGAATTACTCAGATCACTCTGCTCATGTTTTATTTGCCGCAAAAGGAAGAGGCAGACAAAACATTTCTCCTGCTGAGATTGCTCCGGGAAGCTGTTCACGAAGATTATTTTTCTACAACCAACATTTAAGTGGCTTCTAATGTCACACTGCATGCGCATCACGCTGCGACAACCGTGTCCACTATTTGTCTGCATTTTGTCCACCGACAGCAATATACACATTCCTTATTGTGAGCCTTTTTGTTTCTTGAGCATGTCTTCGGACTCAAATTGGATTGCAAGCAGATCTGAATAAGAAGCTGCAGGTGCTTGTGAAAAGAATATGTTGCCAAAGCCTTCATACAGACTGTGAAAAAATGAAGGAATAGGTGAGGAGATGGGTTAAAGCACCCTTAAGAGAAACAGCCCTAAGCTTTGGTTCCTGTGATAATATGAAGGGAATGACTGGCTTCTGAGAATATGAACTGTTTAAAGATGCAGCATGAATAATAAACTACATACTAAGAGGTAAATGCCCTCATGTTCAGAGGTCACAGGCCATGAGCTTACTCTTTTGTGATACTCTCAATCTGAGTTTAAAGCACAGTGAGAATTTGCAGACGTCCATGTCCAAGCTTGGGTCTCTAGACCTCCCAGCATCAGAGTGCAAGTTTTGCCCTCTGGGCTACTGATAAGGCAACTATATATCAACATTAAACCTTTGAAAAGATTATAGCTATTGGCCTTTGACATTGAAATTAATCTTGACTGAGCCTTTCAGCGTAGCTTTCAAAAAACACTATCACAGGGCAAAAGCTACTCCAATGCTTTGATACAGAAGTATTTGAAATGTCAAAGGAGAAGAAAATCAACAAAAAGGGCATTTTCAAAAGCAAGAGAGGAAAAAACAACAATGACACCAAAATGTGTGTGTGTGCGCGCGTGTTTGTGTGTATCTGTCTGAGAAGCAGTGAGTAATGACATAAAAACAGCCAGACGATGAATTTGTCGGGGGGGGTGTTGCAGGTTAGAATTAGAATAGCAAGAGCAACAACTAAAACACACTCACAAATACATAGAAATCTATGGGAAAAGCATATGTGGCATTGTGTGAAGGAAACGCTTAATGAACCCAGCTTGCTGAAGGTGCTAAAACTGTCAGGGCAATACCTAGAGCTTCAGTACTAAGTGAAAGTAATAAAAACCAAGAACGAAAAATCTCTTTCTCTTGCTATTTGTTTACTCTGTGTTCTCTTTGATTTTGACTTCTCAAAAATGAAACAGAAAAATTCACAGCTAACCTTTAAGAGCAATTGCATGTTCTGAAACGCAAAATGCCACTATATAATGTGTTTATCTCAACTAGGCTGCAAAACAAGAGTGAAGGAAATGGTCTCCACTCTGGTGATGACACAGTAATGTAGATTAAAGAACGAAGAAGTGGAAGGTGGTAGCAAACAAAGATTACCCTATAAAAGAGGTGCAAAGAACAGAGACAAAAGCAATCTGTTTCATTTTTTTCCCTTTTTTGTTTCAGAGCATTATTACGCACCAGGTACTACAGGTCACAGATAGGCGCTCCCGCCACGGAGACGGCTCCCATCAAGCACTGCTAGCCCTGCTTTGATGGTTACCATAGCAACTGTTAAACCATATGCTCCTGTGGTACACAGGGACCTTCTGTAGTTAGTGAGATTGCTTGTTTTGTCCTTCATTTTTCATCTGCAGCCTGTTTATACAAAATTAAAAACATGTGGCCAGAGGAAATGATGATTTTTGACCACACCTTATTCATGGTACAATTAAGCAGATCTCAATCTCCAAATTATTTTTGGTAACACTTCATAGTAACTATATACTATTAAACATTACTAAGGCATTAGTACATACTTAATTCATCATTTATAAAGTATTACTCCTAGATTGGGCATACAGTAATGTGTAGAAGTCTTGAGCCACCACTCTTTTCTTAATATTTCTATAGGAAAAAGGGAAATAGGTGCAACGATTTATTCTATTATTCTATTTCAATTCTAAAAAGCTTGAAAGTCAATATTTGGTATGACTAACTTTATTTTTCAACACAGCCTGAACTCTCTTAGGCAAACTTTTTGAAATGTCTCTAAGTAGTCTTCAAGAATAGTTCTTCAGACTTCTTGAATGACATTCCAAAGCTCTTCTATGGATGTTTTCTGCCTTTTGTTTCGTTCTCTGTCAGGATGACTCTACACTACTTCAATAGTGTTGAGGTCTATTCATCACTCTATAAGAACTTTTGCCACTAATTTTCACTCTAGTTCTTGTGTAATTTGCCATACCTCAGCCTTTTCTCATTGTTTCTCTTCCTTAAGAATGGCTTCTTGACAGCCATCCTTCCAGTGAGACCACTTCTGATGAGGTTTTGGCAAACAGTAAATGGATCAACTGAAGAGCCAGATGCCTCTCTCAGGTTCTGTCATGTCTTTGCTGGATTTCCCATTTCTTAAGGACATTAAAAAAGTACAAGCTAAAGCTTCTCCTTGTATTTCCCACAAGAGGTCACCACAGCTGATTAATCTACATCAGTAATCTGACCTAGGTTTTATGCCGGATGCCCTTCCTGACACAACCCTCCATGTTGAGAGGAGCTTGTATCCCCACCTGGAATCAAACCAGGGACATTTTACTTGTAAGGCAAATGTGTAAACCACTACACTACAGAGACACCCTATTTCTTAAAGACATGACTTTCAGATATTGTTCATCAGCTGTAGATGGCTTTTTGGCTTTTTTGGTCCTGCTGCTTCTTCTTTCGTCTTCCACTTGTCCAGGTTCCTCAAGTCTTTTAAGGGCACATTGCACACCATGCTCAGAAGTTTTTGACTAATAAATAACTCTTTGAGAAATACCTTGTTGGTGTATAAATACCATTTTATGCTTGTCAAACTGTCTTATCTTTGGCATTTTCATAGATTCAACTAAAGAAATGGAAAAAATTATGTGTTTTTGTGACATGCTGCTAGTAAAAAAATGGCTAAATATACAACTTAAAATTGTTTTCAAGTTGTTTGTAATGTGTAGGCACAACATTGGTTCATCCCTTGTTATGCTAGAATGATTCATATGTCAGTGTTAAGTGGCTTAACAAGCATTCCTCTGAAAATGGTGTAGAGCAAGAATTGGACTCAAAATTAGTGAAAAGCAGCCAGTGCCCAAAGAAAAACTTTGAAATACATTTTAAAGCCTAGAGAACTATTGCTCAAGACCACTTTCAAAAAAAATTACAAGAAAGTCTGGGTTCTTGGAAGCAATAATATAAAAAAATAAGGGGTGGCTTAGGAGTTTTGTAAAATACTATAGATAGACCTCAGTTTAGACAAGGTCATAATTTCCCTTTGGATTGATTGACATACAATTCAATTTAATTCAGTTGAGTTCACACACAGCACTTATCTAACAATTAGTAACTACCTGAATGAGCTATGAAATGCAATATTAATGTGTTTACAAAACCTCTGTTAACACACTCGCAATTAGCACATATCTTACTCATTATATGTATAAATGTGGATCTAAATACCTTGTAAATCATTTAATTAGACTTTCTAAATGATACTGGGAACCATTAACAGCTTCTAAATAACTGCTTTGTGCTTGATATGATCTTTAATTTAAGTATGAAAATACCACGATTAAACATGTTATATATGAGGTTATTAATCAACAACAAAGCATATATATATGTTTATAAATTACATACTTATGCAAACTAATGTTTTTATACATGATGAATTATATATTTACTAATGCCTTACTAATTCTTAATGGTGTGTATTCACTATGAAGTGTTACCTCATTTCTTTTGTCTTTTTAATCTCTTTATATGCCTCTTTGTGTGAGTGTGTGTGTCACCCTTTTAGCTGAGAGCAGGTCAATTAGGGAAGTGTTTACTAGGCAACCTGCCTTTGGCACTTCCACCACTGAACCAATACTTGGCTGACACACATCATGCTGTTGTAGCTATGATAAACACACTGAGCCCATATCTATCCATCTGCTACCTTTCTATCTGTCTGTCTCCACATCTACTTCCCTTCTCCAATAAATCTCCTTCTCCATCACTCTGACATTAAGACCAGCCTCACAACTCTCTGTTCAGTGACATCTAGCTATTAAGAGTGGAGGACAGAGTGACAAGCTCACTGACAACCTAATAAGCTGTGCTCCACAGAGAGAACATGGTATAGTGATTTAACCCTCTAGCCAATGACTGGAAAAGCACTCATTACATAAAGCTGCAGATTTGATCAGCTTTACATAAACACCTTCAGTTTTTTACATTTAAAACATAACAAAATATCAAAGATTAAAGTTATGTTTTAGCAAAGAGCGGGCTGCAATATTCTGTAATATGCACTCAAGTCATCAGTGTATCCCAAAGTGAGGTGTGATGGCAATGACTGCAAAAAAATTAATGTTGAAGGATTTATGCTGCAAACTCACAGCATGGCTTGGTGGTCTCCAGTATGTTTGGGTGGCTTTGTCATAGTGGTGCTGCATACGTTTGTCCATCTGTCTGTCACTCTGTTTTAGTGAAGATGGGGCCCTCTGGTGGTGACACTGACACCTGATCTGACGTCCTTGACCAGGCTGAGGAGAAGAGGGAAGGAAAGACAGAACGAATGTTTTTATAACTGAAAGTTATAAAAATTCTTTTCATTTTAACTCAAGCCTCTGCTATCATGCTATTTAAAACCCTGCCACTTTGAAAAGAGTAAAATCTTCCTACTCAAAGGGAAATTTTAAAAACCCCAAAGGTAGCAAAAGGGCTTTCACAACAACACAAACTGTGCAATTAGACTGAGCTCAAGATTCAAGATTCAAGATAGAGTTTATTGTCATTTCAAACCACATTTAGCTGACACAGAACATAGTGAAATGAGGTAACGTTTCTCCAGGGCCTGGTGCAACATATAAACATATAGCCATAACATAAACATATAGACATATGACAGGAAGGGTTTTTTGTTTTTGTTTTTTTTTCACAGTTTAAAATTTAAGTTAAAAAAATAAATAAATAAAGTGCAACATGTGCAATATAGTGCCATAGCTGCAGACAATGCAAAAGAGCAGCCAACAATGACAAGAACAAAACCCATTTTCATCTGACCCAGATGAACATGGTGCGAAAAACAGAATTGTGCAAACAGTACACAAGAAAGGCACAATGAAGAGACAACACAAGACACTAGCACCGAAAGAAAAAGAAGTGATGTGATGTGATGTGCAGTAGCTCAGTTCAACTTTTAAATAATTGCTGGCTTGGGACATTTAAAAAAACACCTCAACGGAAAATGTAACTGAAACTTGTAGAAAACGCCTTGAAAAAATAAAGGATATGGGAGATTTTTTGTTTGTTTGTTTTGGGTTGGGATAAATGTTGCGTATTTGGCATCACCAGTCAAAAACATGCCTGATGTGGCTCCCATATGTAAGAAAAAGCTAAAAAAAAAAAAAATATATATATATATATATATATATATATATATGAGTTGTAATCATTTGAATAAACAGAACCAGAATGCCAATGACACCCGTAGCTCATGTGGCTTGTGATTCACCATAATTCACAGGTTATTGTAATTTGTGAAGTACAGAAAGAAAGTCCTGTTGTCATTGGTTGGCTGTATTACACAAATCAATGAGAATTCAAATAAGTCAAGAAGACTCACATATTAAGTTATATCCAGGACACGTTAATCTCCTTCACTACCAAATGAAAGTGTTTATGTTCAGGAGTATATAGTCAGTACATAGTCAGTAGCAATCATGGCCATAAAAAGCATGAATTACATGACTGCATCAGCATGTCATAGCACTGAACAGATGACTGACATTAACGGTGATAGAAAGGCCCCAATCACACCTTACTAATGTGGAAGTCAACCAATAGGACCACTCTCTCCATGATTATGATCAGTAAGTTCATAACTGTCATAATGCAACTTGTATGTAACACAAATGCCAAAGTGATTTTTCAAGCTATCATAGCACTATTAGGAGTAGATCTACCATCTAAAAAAAGAAAATCTGCCAACACATTAGGAACAGGCAATATAAGAACAGCAAAAGCAAAACATTGCGAATTGACCTAAACTACTTCTTCTTTCAGCTGCTCCCGTTAGGGGTCGCTGAATTGACCTTAACTCCACTCATAAAAAACAGGAACTTATGCTGATCATGTTGGCGAACCAGGTTATTGTCCTATTATTACCCGCCAGGACCCAATGCTACACATACACCACAGCCTTGTTCCTGACTGGCCTTAACCCAGCTGAAGACATTATTATGCCACAGATTAACATAAAGATGGCATTTGTGTATGGATGGCAGAAGGGCACACTACAAACATCAATTATAAAATAAAGATTACAAACGACTGATAAAGATTACAGACCAATATTCTTAGGAGTAGCAATTTTTGTGAAAATGGAAGTGTTTGTAAAACAACAACTGTGACTTTGAGAACAATTTAGGTCAAGAACCATTAGGTAATCATCGGGTTCAAGTTTCACTCTAATCTGGCCAATAGTCTAGGAAGAGTAGCAATTTTTATGAATTGCGGGCGGACGGATGACAGAAAAATCAAGTCCAGGTTGTAAATGGCTACAATTACCTTTACGTGGTAATTTAAATATCCTGCAGTAAATTAAACTCACTGACATTTACTTTAAGCACATGTTCACCCAATATTATCTCTGTTTTCATCAGTCAAAACCTATCCTGAGAAACCACTTTCACTAAACTTTTTTTACTCACATGATTAACTCTATCAATTATTGACTCAGAAGGTCACAGCAACTAATGGGGTGCACTAAATTAATTTGTAAGGTTTACATTAAACAAAAAACTTGCATAAAATATCTTTTTTTATATGTGGCTTAATATCAAAGAAACTTGAATTAGGTTCAAAAGAGATGAAAGCATCTGACATAAATTGCAGCATTTTGGCAGCCTTGGTAAAAACTTCAGTGAAGTTCAAACACGATGATAATCATGAGCAGTCTACCTCAACTGCAGCAGAAAAAGGATTCAAAGCTGCATTCTGTCAAGTGCCACTGAGAAATCAGTTTTTTTTATCTTTGATAGCGCCACTTTTCTCTCTCCCATTATTTCATTTTCACTATTTTCTCCTCTTAGTCTTCCTAATACACAAACAATGTATACTGCAACAGCCTTGCTCCCTGCCACACACAGCTCCTCTATTGCTTTCTCATTACTCCGCTATGTTAAATTTATTCACCTATTCTGCACTTCTCTTTCTCAGCAGTTTCTAGTTTTACCACCCTTATTTTTGCCTGAATCTTTACCAACTTTAATATTATCCCTTGCCCAATGTCAGAGACACACAGCAGGTCTGTTAGCCTCTGACTGTCTAATTCTTGTTTCAACATGAACCAGATGACCTGTAATCTCCACATAGACTGAGCCATTTTAATTCAAATTTCTACTAGAAATGCAGAGTTTACAAACACATTTAACAAAACAAGACTTAGAAAACATTTGTGTTTGTTAGTCTTTGGCTACATCGTGCAGTCTTGATTTGCTAGGAAATTACTTTAACTTTGGCTGTCCACAAAATGTTTCAGCACACTCAGAAGACTAAATACTGCCATTTTCATTATTATTTTCTTTCTACTTTCATCCAACATTTTCACTCTTTTAGCTTCAACGCTCATTAAAGTCAGCCAAAGATCTGAAAACATGCCCTAGTTTTTTCTTACAGTTTTTGCTTGTTGAGGGTAAGGGTGCAACAATATTGTGCTGACTGAAGAACCTGCTGTGGGCGGGTGCTTATTCTAATTGGAAGAATGGTATGCAGCGGCAAGGCTGGAGGACAGGCCTTGCTTTGACATTCTGGTATTTCTTGATATGACAGGGATTTAAATAATGTCAGCTAGGCATACTGTTGTTTGGCTAACAAGGGAGTCTGGTCAAGACACTAATGAATGTTAGAGTGGAGATGGAGCCTGCGAAAGGCAAACAGAATGGGAGTTGTTGGCAGGCGTGAATAACACACTTGAGTGTATGTAGGAGTCCAGCAACATACCCAGCAGAAACTGAACTCCCACCTATGATGAAGGGTACTGCAGTATGTCTTCTCTGATCACTAAAAGGCTGAAAAGTGGGTCTATCAGCTCTATCACTAACCTTTTACATTGCATGTTTTATTGGTCTCTCATCTTAGTCTTTTTATACCTTCCCATTGTAAGATGCAATAGTGTACACAAAAGATAATGAAAGGCAGTAGCAGTGCCCAGACATGCCTATCTAAGATCTGCAAAAAGAACTGGTGTCAAGAAGGTGATCTCGCAAAAGAAAAGCTACATGCTTGCAGCACATGAAAGCTACATGAAAGCAATATGCCAACATGCGCCTTGAAGATATTTTACCTCTGACTGTATATCCTTGATTAATACACCTAGATCTAATTTTCTATATGTTATACTAGCATTTATGGTTCATGAGCATGCATACTTGACTTTCTTTTTATCTATTTTATCTATTTATCTATTTATTTTGTCTATTATTATATTTTACAACATTCCCACAATGAACATTCCCACAAGGTGACATAAAGTTCAAACAAGCTACACTACACTACACTACACAAACAGAAGTATCAAGAAACCTACACATTACATCCACAGGGGCTTAAATGACATCCCTTTCATAATCCATAGGCATTCATATGAAGCCAGTCCCCTTTTTGCAGCTATAACAGGTTTCAATCTTCTGTGAAGGCTTTCTGCAAGATTTTGGAGTGTGTCTGTGGGAATTTTTTTCCCTTTCATCCAGAAGAGCATTTTTGAGGTCAGACACTAATATTGGAAGATAGGGCCTGGCTCACAATTTCCATTCTAGTTCATTCCAAAGGTGTTTGATGGGGTTTGGGTCAGGGCTCTGTACGGGCCAGTCAAGTTCTTCCACACCAAACTCATCCAACCAAACCTTTATGGACCTTGCTATGTGTACAAGGGCGCAAACATGCTGGACTAGAAAAGGACCTTTTCCAAACTGTTCCCACACAGGTGGAAGCATAAAATTGTCCAAAAAGCTCAAACAGGCCAACCCTAGAAAAACAACTCCATAGCATTATCCATCCACCAAACTTTAAAGCTGGCACAGTGCAGTCAAGGCAAAGTGATTCATCACTCCACAAAGCACATTTCCACTGCTCCAGAGTCAAGTGTTTACGTGATTTACACAGCTCCATCTGACACTTGGCATTGTGCTTGGTGATCTAAGACTGGCATGCAAGGGCTCATCCTTTGAAACCCATGCCATAAGGCTAGTGCACAGTTGTTGTACTGAGGCTTGGAACTCTGCATGTATTAAGTCAGCAGAGCATTGGCAACTTTTACACACTACATGCCTCAGTACTCGGCGACACCACTCCAAAACTTTAAATGGTCTGCCATTTTGTTGCATTTTGTAAATATGCCATTTACAGTAGATCCTGAAATATTTAAGAGGGTGGAAATTTCATGAACTGACTTGTTTCAGTGGTGGCATCCTATTACAATACTATGCTCAAATTCAGTGAGGTCTTTACAATGACCTGTTCTTTCACAAATGTTTTTAAGGGCGGACTGCATGGCTAGATGCTTGATTTTATATACGTGTGGCAATGTGACTGAATGAAACCTAGATTAAGAGTCTATATAGTACATATCTGAAGATATTCTTAATGCAAGTTTGCCTTTCTGAAAATTGTTCAGTATTGGAAAAACTGTTATTATCTTGCCCCACATTGTGATTTCACTGTTTTTTCCCCTCTGCTAACTTTACAACACTAAAACATGTGTCTGTCTGCCTTTTGCAAAGGATTCTTTTTTCCCCTTGGACTTTCTCTCTTTTTTTCTGTTTTCCTTATTTAGGCCAAAAGTCAAAGGACAGATAATGTCATGTCCTGCCTTTCAAGGCCAAATTGTAATTTGTACTATTAATAAAATGCTATTCGTAATGTATTTTAAGAACAAACAGACTTCAACAGCAGAAATACCTCACACACTGGTCTTGAATAAAACATTCAACTGTCTAGTGTGATTTGTGTCTTAGATATAAGGCAGGGGGATTGAATGGTTACATTCTAAGTATATTTCCCCATATGGCATAGAGTCCCTTTTCATTTGTATCAGCCATGTTTACACCAACTCACAATTTGTTCCCGCTGATGTTGTTGTAGCTCTTGACACTGCAATGTGAGCTGTGCAATGGTCTTGTCTCGACTCCTCAGCTCCTCTCTGAGCACTTGCACTTCTTTTATCAGCACCTCCAACTGAAAACACACACATACAGTTACTGTAGTGGTAGGGGACAATGTCATTGAGGAACTTGAGAAAAACACATATTATAATTCTAGATCTTTCTAAAGATATATATAGATATTATATACTGTATGTTCAGTCGATCACCACTGTTAACCTAAGTTATTTTTTTTTACCTGTGATGTTTTATCTTCATTTTCCTCAGGAACATCTGCTGGAGAGTCTGTATCCTCAAGCTGGTGACAAACAAAACACACACATTCACAGGAGGGGACACACACAGACAGAGCACACAGTAAGCTAAATCAATGGCAATTGCCTTAGGCATGCCTCAAGAGCAATATTTCACTACGGTGGAATAATTTTCCTCCTTAGCACATATACTACTTCGCTGACCCTGAACTGTCAGTCACTAGTGTTAAGACACTGTAGGCAGAGTATCTTTTTGAACTAAAGAGTGCTTAAATAACTGCTGCACTCTATGTGTATTCAACTTTTGTATAAACCCCTGTTGCATTTACTTGATTATTATTGCAATTATTTAGCGAAAAAACTGTCAGTGTCAGTCATGAGTTGTTAGAGCCCAAACACATATCTTGGAGTGGGTGGAGAGTAACAAAAGGTATTAAACTTTTAATGAACATTTTGTCTGCTACCAGGTTACAATTTTTATTTCCACCACATCTTCATTAATGTTATATTATAATCTGCAGGTGTAAACAGACTTGTGCTGGATTTCTGCCTTTGATTTAGGATTTAGCACAGCTGGAGGCTACTAGAGTCACTTTGAGTTCAAGATCATAACTAAAAAAAACACAATTAAGAGGAGAGTTACTAAAAGAAATATCTTCCCTCTTGAAGCCACACAGCCACGTGTTTGACTAATTGCAGTGAGCACATTGAATGCATCAGAAGGAGACTTTTGATTTAAACATAAACATTAATTTTCATGCTGTAGAGGCTAAACTGAGTCAAGGCATTCAAGGTAATTATGTTTTACGGAGTGTGCAGAGTGAAGCACTGCTGTTCCTGTGCATTTCTGCAATTCCCTAAACTTGGCCGTTTTTCACTAGAGTGTCAATTTGGTGTGTTCATCTTATATGTAAGTGCACATTTCCCTGTCCAATGTCTTTTATTTCTCTTTTCTCCTTCCAAGTCACCCTATCTGTTTCTTTGCTCTAAGTGGATTTCTGTGACTGACAGAGATGGATCTATTAAGAGATCGGCTTCAGAGAGGTACATGCTGTGTGCATACAAGCAAGCATAAATGTACTGTTGCAAATATGCCTGTTGCATCCAATAATTGAATTCAATTTACCTGAATGCATTTGCAACAGTTCACAATGATAGATAAGACCCTGCAAGAACTAGAAAAATAAAAGGCTATTGATGTACATTAAAACAACTGACAAAGCCGTTGTTTTTGTTTTGCTTTGTTTGTTAATATAATAATTTATCTATCGTCCAACAGCCACTCTAATTGTTATGCCAATGTAATTAGACATTGAAATGTCCCCTTGGGATAAATAAAGTACTCTGATTCTGATTCTGAAAAAACTTAAGTGGAAACTTAATAACAAATTCACCACGTTTCAGTTTTGTCAAAAAATACTGTTCATGCTACTCAAGCTTAACACCTGAGCACCGTGATACTGTGTGCTCCTAACAATTTAAGAAGATTATTCAAGCTAGCCCTACAGCAAACTAACACAAAGCTGTAATTTATAAACAAAACTGCAGCTGAAAAACTAAAATCCTGACAGTAAACAGTGTGTGGCCTATTAATAAGACCCAAAATAAAAGCCTGACAGTGTTGCCAGGATGTGCACAAAGGTTTCCGTTACTAGACACAGAATACTGATCAAATATGTGTGCAGATTAGTACATGCACTCACAAAACACACATTTTTGTCACATCTGTGCTTATGTAGGTCAAACCTGCAGTAGCGTTTTGAGCCTGAGCAGCTGGTTCTTGAGAAAACTGCAGTCCTGAGTCATGTTTTCAAGTGCAAGTTCATCCAACATCGGCATGTAGCCGTGTTGCCTGTCTTCAGGTGGGATAGGCTGGGATGAATTCTTTGAAGCTTTAAGACCATCGTAGCCCTGGAAGATGTGAGCCCTAAGAAAAACAAGAAACACGTAGCCAGAGCGATACACAGCGTATTAAAAAGTATGGATTTGCTGTGGTGTTCTCTGAATTTTTTTTTACATTTTTTTACCATATATTTGTGACTATTCGTCCAATCTGCACAAAACAAAAACCAAATGGATCGTGGGATCATATACTTTCAGGGTGACACTATGTAATGACAGCTGCAACTGCCAGCTGCAGTTGTTGCAGCTGAAATCAGTAAACAAGTTTCAGGGATATTATGAAATCAACTTCACTGCTGCGTACAGCATTGCTAATCATCCAATTTCCGTGTTAAAAAAACAAAACACATGACCATGGTATCTAGCCTCACATATCGTCAAGTGGGGTCAGGTCAGGTCAGCGTTCATGACGAAATTGGGCTTATGGGGGATATCCCTTTAGTGGTCGCCTGGCAACCACAGGGCGCTGGTTTATACTTATAAGTAAAATGTGTGTGCAGCAAGTGAGGCATGTTTTCACATGTACATTTTTACAGACAGCAGATACAGTAAGTATCACACAATATAGTCAAGGTGCTGATTATCTAAAAACGTGAAATAAAGATTAAAAACCATCTGATGTACAGAGATGCTGGGTTAAATTTTTTTCAGCAATCAGGTTAAACAAAACTGTTTAATAAACTGATTTTGTGACTTTTTTACAATTTCAAACCTGACCAACCTGCTATCATTGTGAAAGTGATCTGGTCCACTCCAGCGACTGTGTTTACGCCGCTGCCCCTGTCGATTGGCCCGCTCCGAGCGCTCAATATGGGACATCCTGTCAATCTCTATATAAAGAGAAATTAGAGCACTGTGAGACAGAGCAAAATGACATGTATGCCTGACAAAAAAGAGGATCTAAGTGACACAATCAGATTAACTACGCATCCTGACCTAAAATTCTTAAACCAAGTGTATCAGTCACTTCAAATTGACCTTTATTATGTTCCTGGAGAGTTGCGCTAATATTTACCAGTACAACTCCCTGCTTAATTCAAATACTTCAACCTGAACTTACCCTTACTCAATCCTTTAAGGAACTCTTTACACTAAAAACTGATCATTTATGCTACATTGGTTTGCTTTCTGTGGCTAAAACAGAGAAAGTCCCACTAATGTAATGCAAGTATACACACACAAACACAATTGATATCCCTGTGGTAATGGAAAAATACTATCCTTACTTCAAAAAACTCCAGAATATCTGCAATAAATGATGAGATCATCCATCTCAATCTCTCAACTGCTTCCACCATCAAATGCAAACAACTGGTCTCACACACACAGTAACAGGCCATTTCATTTTCAAGGAGGTAAAAGGACACAGTATTTGGCAACATTTAATAGCATATAGCTGTGAAATGAACCATGACTGCAACAAAATTGACAACTAACAGAGCGCAACCCTCAGGAAATCAAAAGGACCCTTGACTTTCTATAACCAGATACTCTTTGGACTGAAAGAAAATGGAAAGAAGGCGATAAAGAAAAATGGAGACAAACAAATATTGGCAGATTGAAAGGTCCAATCCAAGGAATTCAGCAGTTGTGGTTGAAATACTTTACCCAGAATGTCACCACACAGCACAGGAGCAGACAGTCTGTCTCATACTGAACTGCTACATTCCAAGAGAGTTAAGTGCTTACAGTGACTCTTTTTCAGCTCAGAAAAAGTCCTCTAAGAAATAACACAATCAGAATATATTCCAACTGGGGAAAAAAATCCATAAATGTACTGAAACTCAAAAGAAGAGTAGAGCAAAATGACTCCTTGTCCAGTCAGCTGGTGAACTGTTAAAAGGCCAGAAAGAAAGTCAACCCAGCTCCCCTCCTGCCTGGCCCTGTCTTTGTTGACAGCCTTGTTTTTCTGGGAACTCCCTAGGAACTGGAGCTGGGGAGAGAGGACTGTGGTTCTGGTGGTGAGGGAGCAGCTGAGGTGACTGGTTCGTGTCCAAGCTAGGAAGTCACCAGCTGAGACAGGCAAGAGAGGAAAACTGTGGCCTCTCTTTTGTCAAGTGACCTGACAGCTGGATGAAAAGCATTTGTGAGGGCTCTTCTACCCTCCTCTTTTTTTAGTCCTTTTCTCCCCTTTTCCTCTTCCTGTTTTGTGGCAGAGTCAGGGTGTCTTTGGGAAAAACACCCTTCCATATCCCACATCTTTGGGCCTGCCCTGTGGGCTGGGTTTAACCAGAATATTCAGCCTGTCTTGCTTTCACTCTGCCTCACATGACATTAGCTCTACCCATGACATACAGAGTTATAAATATGGCTGCTACCCGAAAAGGAGCATGAAGGGATGACATTCCAATTCACATTCCTCTAGAGTGTAATCCTCTTCCCCTCTCTCTCTCTGTCTCCCTCTCTCAAAAACAAGGAGATCATTGTTTACAGACAATACACACTTGGATGCAAATTTACTGGGTACACCAAGCACTCAAACTAAGGCAGCCAATACAACAGGCCTGCAATAAATTCTACCTTCAGGAAAACATCTAACACTCAATTTCTGTTCAAGCTTTTTACAGAGGTGCTGATTCAAATTTATAGTCATTTTTGGTGCAGCAGTTAATCAGTGACGGTGTACAAAATGATCACAAAAAAAATATGAACTTCCTGGTCCTCCTTAACGCAGGATTTAAAAAGAAATACTTTTGTATCAGACTAAAGACATTTTAGCAAGATGTAGCTAATAAACTGACAACTGCATGTATATGTACACTGGTGTGCTTGCACTCATTTATAACCTTGCATGCGCACATGAACGCATGCACCCAAAATGTACATTGTAGTTTATACTGCTGAAGGCAGCCTTTTTTGCACATATAAGCTTGTCAGAATCATTCTGCATTAAAGCCATTAGCCTTGAATTACACTTGGATAAGGCTGGCTTTAAGACTGACAGGGGAAAATTCACTTGCTAGAATTCATTAGATTTAATGACAGAGAGGTCAATCCTCAACCCTTCTCTCCCTCATCTTGTGACAAACACTATCTGAAGAATCCATAATAACCCAGTCTACACTGTTATCACGTAGTAATATTGCGACCCGATCATCTTTAATACCTACAAAGAAGTTATTTTACTCAATCTTAATGAGAGTGGTACTTGTTTAAATTTGCAAAGTGAAAATGGTTAGCGAAAACACCCAAGACTTCAACAGATAAGGAATCAAGACAGAGGTGGGTGATGTATTGTATGAATATTAAGCCATTAAGCAAATCATGTACCACCATATTGCTGTTGTCTAGGGAAACAACTGTACTGGCTGGTCCTGCTAAGCCTGTGTATTTACTGTGTTTGTGTTGGTACCATATGCAAGCATGTGTGCATCTGTTTATGCATTATAAGCAGAGCTTAACAGCTGGCTGAAAACTTGTAAAAGTAGCTTTTATTCAAAGCAAGTTGTGTGTCAGGCATGGAGTTGAACTTAAGGATTTTTCATCAATCAAATATTAGTACAGCACATTAGACAACAAGGTATACATTAAAAGAATTTAATGGATGTTCTTAAGGCAAATCTTCAACCAAGGCAAGGTCAATTTACTGCTGGAAATAGAACGCTGTGGCCTTGGCAATGTTTTAATTTACAGTTTTGATCAGAGCAGGTTTGCTGGAGATATTTGCCTATATAAAAATAAATGGTCTCCTCTAGCCAATAAACCCACATCAGTTTTCACAGCCAAAGAATAACCTTACAAATTGAAATTAGATAATTGCATTTACATTGAGAACTGTGTATCTATGTGTCTGTCTGCAATATATAATATATATGGGTGCTGACCATGCAAGCCATCCTCTGGGAGGTCCACATCAAGCATGAGGTCATCATCATCCAATTCTCCAGTTCCCAGAGGGTCCAAGTTGTTCAGAATATCCTGAAAAGCATGAAAATGACAGGGAACAAAGGCATTACATAATATAATAGTTATATTACAGTTATTATATCAATTTGCCTCTGGACAATGTGCACCTTTTGTAGCAAAACCAACTACAGGGAGAGCAATACCAGGGCTGAGACACATGTGACTTTACATAAACTCGGAAAAAAGAAAACAAAATGCAAAATCAGACATACACACACAAACATTGAGATGCAGTCTTTGCCCGTAGTTAATACAGTTTTGCAAACCTATTTTTGTGTGACACATTGTTTCAAAATGGACCAAAATACTCTGATACAGTATTTATTATTCTATATCAACAGCTATCTTCATTTGCTAGTTAATTCAATTATTAAAACAACAGTATGTGTCACAATATCAGTTACCCTTTCTTTGATACCATTACTTACTCCAGTAGCACAACAGGAAGAAGATGATCTTACTCCATACTCCAACAAGAAGACAAAGAAACCAAAACAAGGTTTCAGAAAAATATCGCCCATTTATGAATGATAATTCAAAACCCTTTGAAAATCCAACAAAAATGCTTCACATAAAAGCCTGAAAATATGCAGCTATTCTGATTGCTCTGCTGCTGTCTACAAATAATTCAAAGCATACGCAAAAGCAAAGGAAAGAATCAATAGTTCAAAGCTTTGTTTCTCTAAAGCAATTTTGTGCTTTACAAAGCTAAATTGACAGGGCTTTGACTAGAAGACAGAAGCATAAAATTACTCATTATTGAATATCTCATGAGTTGCACGATAACTGACTTGTACACAGTGTTTCAGACTTAATGAAGAAGAAATCATGAAGGAAATAGACTAAACAAAACATACTTCTGCAGTCTTCCAAATAGTATCAACCAAGACGTGGGTGGAATCTTTGTTGTTTGAAGAGTCTGTGTACAAATCAACTTGTCACTTTTGTTTTATTGTCTCCCACTGCCTTCATCCTCTGATTTCTGTCTTCCTTTTCTGTTCCACCTTGTTGCTCTCTTCTCTAACCTTTTAAGTCCCATCCTCTGAATATAGGTTTGAACACTAAAGGTAAAATATGTATTTAATTAAAAAATAAAAAGTCAGAATACTAAGAATTTTTATAACATTTATGTCATCAGGTGGTTTAGCTGATAGGGATACTCTAGTTGCCTGCTCTACATTTTGGTAATTGGTGGATAATATACTGGTATTAAACTGTGAAATGACATGGAGGTAAAATTACGTGTATAAGTTTTGAGAAATGGCAGATTTTTTTGTTGTTCTGCCTATATACATTACCACAGTGGATTTTGAATCAAAGAATAAACATATGGTTAAAGTGAAGACTCTCAGCTTTAATCTAAGGTGTTTAACAAAAGTACATTTTTATACATTTTTATATATTTCCATAGCTAAGTGAGGCCCGCTCCCTTGTTATTTCATGACAAGCTAAGTAGATTACAAATCTTAAGTTGATTCCAAGTGTTGAAATTGTATTTGGTAGCTGTTTAATGAGATTTGCAATATGAGGTCCAAAAAGATGTCGATGCAAGTACAGGAGGCTATTACTGGGCGGAAAAACCCACAAAAATGAGTGCTACCAAAAAGGGGCCAAAACAACAATCTGAAAAATTATTAAAAAGAAGGAATGCAAGACAATAAATATATTGGCAAAAAAAAAGAAGGAATGCAATTGCCAGCTTGGCAAAGTCAAAAGACCTAGAAGACCACAGAAGATGACAAAACTAAACAACGGCAGAATTTTTTTTACCTGTTTAAGAAAAATCCTTCACAACATGTAGCCTAGTGGTTCTCAAACTTTCTTTGGCATGGCCCACTTCAAAAGCCGAAAAAAGTTCACGCCCTACACCACGCAAAAATGCATATCCCACATCTCAGAATTGTACCAATTATTAACAATAAGAAATAATTCACATTATATATTCCTTAAATAAAGGTCCATATTATTAACGCAATAGCATCAGTAAATGTTTGTTTGTTTTTTGTTCATATAAAAATATTATCTAATCACCTTAGTTTTACTTAATGTTTTTCACTTGGTTGTCCACACCCCATCTGCAGTGGCTCTGTGTCCCACAGTTTGAGAACCACTGATCTAGCCTTGTGAACAACACTCTCAAAGAGGTGGGGCATCATTGTCAAAGTCTACAATCAAGAAAAGCCTTTATGAATCTGTCAAACATGGTGGAAGCAATGTTATGGCATGGCCATATATGGCTGCCAACAGAACTGAGTCACTAGTGTTTACTGATGATGTGACTGCTGATAGACATAGCAGGATGAATTCTGAAGTGCACTGGGCTATATTCTGTGCTCAGATTTAGCCAAATGCTGCAAAATTGATTGGATAGTGCTTCACAGTCTAAATGAATACTGCATCCTGTAAAAGCAACCCAAGAGTTTCCCAAAGCAAAGAAATAGAATATTCTTCAATGACCAAGCCTGATCTTAACTTAATGGGAAATGCTTTTCAGTTACTGAGGACAAAACTGAACTCAACAGCAACTTCAGACTTCACTGACTGCAAAGAAATTTCATCCAAGTATTAAAAACTATCTTTATATTCAAAATGCGTTAGTTTGTCCCAATACTTTTGAGCCTCTGAAAATGGGGGACTATGATTAAAAATGGCTGCAATTCCTAAACAGTTAAATCAATTGTTTTGACAAACCCCTGGAATTTAAGCTGAAAGTCTGCACTTCGATTTTGACTGATTTGTATCTTTACATCCCTCTTTGGATCAAGGCATTTCATCTCTTTTGCTGTTTGACAGTTCCTCTACGTGTGTGTGTGTGTGTGTGTGTGTGTGTGTGTGTGTGTGTGTGTGTGTGTGTGTGTGTGTGTGTGTGTGTGTGTGTGTGTGTGTGTGTGTGTGAGGGAGAGAGAGAGAGAGAGAGAGAGAGAGGGATAGGTTTATAGTGTTATGCAGTTCTGGGTTTGTGTGTATGGGTTAGTGTGAGGGGGGTCTTTTGTGT
>VUQH01077836.1:0-14205 GCA_015106775.1 Etroplus canarensis
TTTTCAACCCACAAAAAAAAAAAAAAAAACAAACAAAAAAACAGTTAGTGGTATTCATTTTTGTGATTGCTTTATTTTAGCTGCACATAGGATAAGTTTAGAAGTGGGCTGTAGAAATGTCACATAAGTATTTGAAACACTGTCATCAACAAACATTAAAAGATTGGAAACTACTGATGCATGAAATAACCTACTGAAAATGTATTTGGAAACACTGAAAATGAAAGTCTTTTGATGTCAAATTTTAAGATAGAAAATGTTGGTTTTCTTGTTATGAAATCAGATATAAAATTATTGGGAAATTTAATAGGTAGAAACTAAAATAGTAAATTCCTTATTCGAATTTGGCTGCATGCAGCTAAAAGAATGCCCTGTCTTCTCTGCAATTAGTTTAATTCTTACCCTTTTTGATTCAAAGTGTCTCAAGCTGAAGACTACAACAGTATTTTTACAGACTGAAATTTAATTACAAAACACTTGAAAAATGTACCTTCGGCTGCTCCCTTGTATTCTCCCCAAGGGGTCGCCACAGTGGATTAATCCGCATTGGTAATCTGGCAGAGGTTTTATGTCAGATGCCCTTCCTGACGCAACCCTCCATGGTGAGAGGGGCTTGTGTCTCTCACCATGGAGAGGTGGCAAAACACTTAAGATTATTAAAATGGGTATATGCTTGTGCACACATCCTTAATAATGTGCATAATGGTCTAAACACACAACTTTATTAATCCCCTGCTGGGGAAATTCAAATTGCTGACACTCCTTACAGACTGAATGTATACACACACACACATTATTCATGCAGCATGCAGTGAGGGAGATTGGCGAGCAAGATTGCCATTTCAGGCACCAGGGAGCAGTGTGGGGGTTTACTGCCTTGCTCAATGGCATATCGGCAATGCTCAAGGAGTGACATCTTTTTGGCTTGGTCCACCTCAACATATGGGTCCAGGGCAGGGTCTTGAGCTGTCAGGTCTTGGATGGTCACCAGGTCCTGGTCCGGGCAGGTCTTGAACCGGCGGCCCTCAGCAACCCTCCGGCTCTCAATTGAGTCCTCTGACACACTGAGCAGCCCCCCGTGTGGATGTTTTGTGTATGTTTTTTGGCACTACTTACAACAATAAGAGTGACTGCAGGATAACTCTTGAAATATGCGCTATTTTGTGTCAAACACAAATCCAAGATTATGAATGCTCTACTCTGAGTTTTGTTATTTCATATTATAGTAAATAAGTGATGTAAAATTAAATAATATAGTATTACTAATCCCATAGGTCATTATTTCATGAAGTCGGAGGGATAAGATTTCTAAACAACATGGTACAGAAATATTAGTCAGTCCAATGTGGTGAGAAATCTCTAAAATGCTGAATGGATTGCTGTGAGATTTTGTTCAAATCTTAATGCTCTCAGAAGGATTAGGCCTAAAAGTTTTGGCGATTCCCTCACTTAACTTTATTTCTATAGTGCCACCAATATTTTTCTGCTGTGTTGTACCAGACATGGGACAAAAACAGGATATTGCACAAAATAAAGGAATTATTTCAATGATGCTTTCTATAAAAATTAAGAAATGCAATTAACATGTTTGAAAGGTCTCAAAAAGTGCTCATACTAATGTGTTCATTACACATAAGCATACCACCATTAGATGCACCTTCATAGTACTGGGCTGGATTTGCGTTTGCCTTCAGAACTGGATTCTACATGAAGCTGGAGTGGGTTGGAGATTGTGGCACTATCAATAGGAGTTGGGGCTGTGAGTGGCAGAGTTGAAGATTCTGATTTTTTTCATTGGGAGTGACCAGGATGGGCAGGATTAGAAAGGAGTACATCAGCCAGATAGGCAGTTTGGAAACAAGTATTCAAGGCAAGGTTGAGATATGTACATAGAAGGGATATATTGGACAAAAGATGTTAAAGATGGAGCTACCAGGCAGGAGGAAAACAGGAAGAACACAATGAAGGTTCATGGATACACCAAGGGAGGACATGCAGAGGGTTGGTGTGACAGAAGAGGATGCAAGGGATAAGCTGAGATCGAGGCAGATGATCATTTGTCATGACTCCTAAAGCTGAAAGAATAAGATTCAACAAGGTGCTGGAAACATTCCTCAGAGATTTTGGTCCATATTAACATGAAAACATCACACAGTGCTGTAGATTTGTTGGCTGTGCATCCATGATGTGAATCACTTGGTCCACCACATCCCAAAGGTGCTCTTTGAAATTAAAATCTGATGACTGTGGGTTGCCATTTGAATACCATAAACTCATTGTCATATTCAAGAAACCAGTTGGAGATAATTTGAGCCTTGTGACATGGTGTGTTATCCTGCTGGAAAACACCATTAGGAGATGGAGTCACTGAGGTCATAAAGTATTAAACATGGTCCGCAGTAATACTCATGTTGGACGTGGCATTTAAACAATGCTCAGTTGGTACTAAGAGGCTTGAAGTGTGCCAAGAAAATATTCCCCACACCATTACACCAGCAGCAGCAGCAGCCTGAACCACTGATACACACCAGAGTGGATCCATGTTTTCATGTTGTTTACACCAAACTCTGACGTTATCATCTAAATTTCATGACTGAAACTGAGACTCATCAGACTACGCAAGATTTTTCCAATCTTCCTCTGTCCAATTTTGGTTAGTATATGCAAATTGAAGCCTCAATTTTCTGTTTTTAGCTGAGAAGTGACAACCTGGTGTGGTCTTCTGCTGCTGTATCTCATCTGCTTCAAGGTTTAACATGTTATGTGTTCAGAGATGATCTTCTGCATTGTGGTTGTAACAAGTGGTTAGATGAGTTACCTTTGTCTTCCTATCATCTGGCAGTAGTCTGGTCATGTCTCTGATATCAACAACAGGAGATCTGCTGCTGTATGTACTGTATATTTTCACTTTTTCTGACCATTCTCTGTAAAGCCTGTAGATAATTGTGAAGGTAAATCATATTGGGATGCTCTTCCACATACTTTGGCTGTAGTGAGTGATTATTTGAGTTACTGTTCCCTTCCTGTTGGCTTAAAGGAGTCTGGCTATTCTCCTGTGACTTCTGGAGCCAAGGCATTTTTGCCCAGAGAACTGACATTCAATGGATATTTTATCTTTTTTGTACCATTCTTTGTAAACTCCAGAGATGATTATGCAGAAAAACTGCAGTATATCAGCAGCTGGTGAAATATTCAGACCAGCCTGTCTGGCACCAACAACCATGTTACATATAAAATCACTTAAATCGCCTTTCTTCTGATGCTCAGTTTGAACTTCAAGAACACCATCGTGACCATTTCTATATGCCTAAATGCACTGAATTGCTGTTATATGATTGGCTTATTAGATATTTGTGTCAATGAGCAGTTGAACACGTACACTTAATGAAGTGGCCAGTGAGTATATTTCATTTGTTTTCTATATAGCTTATCTTGCAATAGATAATGGTGGATTTTGTTAAATGGCTTGCTATTCTAGTTTTATTTTCCCATATACAGTATAACCATCATAACAGCATCAAAGTACCTGATCACATAAGAAATTCACTTACATGAGAAGCGGCGGCTGTCTATCTTAATCCCTTTAAAAGGGAACATTTTCTGTTTGAAAATGTAGAGTCATGTCCACTTTTATCACAGTACTTACAGCCACAGAGATCATTTTTCTTCTTTCTCTCTTTTTTCCAAGGACCTCTTATCTTCTGAAGGGCTACAGAGATGTCCACAATAAAACAATTTAAACTGTTAAATCAAGACTGAGATAGTCAAGAATAATAGATTCAATGAAACATTATGATAGATTTAGATTTTCACTCTTTGATGATAAGCAATATTGGTAATAAAATACAAACTGGCACTAATAATCTGCTTTGCCCCTTTTGCTGTTGAGTGCTTGTAATTTAGGTGGTCCGAGTGATAAGCCTATTCCCCGTCATTAATGATAACAGTGTCAACCAAATGCTTACAATGTAAATTTAAAATTTGCCTTATGTTGTAGAGAAATGCTGTGATCTTCACAATACAAAAAGAGGAGCCCAAAACAAACTACCAGCAGATGCAAATAGACCATAATGTTCTCAGTAGTGTGAGCATGTCAGTCATGAGGGGAGTGACTTATAAACACCACTTTAATCTGCCTTTTTGGCTTTCTGTCCAATGGGAACAAATAGTTGTATTAAAATAGATAATATGACGGGCCAAGCTGGGCTGGAGGATAGCACCCGCCAGACAGACCTATATAACAGATTGAGACATGCAGAGGTAATCCAAAAGGGTTTAAATCTCTGCTCATACACGTGATTATCATTTTTTTTCCTCTATTTTTCTGGGTTATTCTGGGCAACTGCATTAGACAAGCAAAATTATTTTCTGTCCAGTGGATTCACTGCAAGTCTCTAAAGTGTACTAAGGTGAAATGAGGGTAATTAATTGGCTAACATTTACCTCACATTCAGGGATAATATTGTGTTTATGCAGGTATGGAGACAGAAAATGCTAGTAAATGTTTAACTTAAGCAATTCTTTGGAATTCTGTATGTGAAAAAATACAGGCAGCCACAACAGCATTC
This sequence comes from Etroplus canarensis, assembly GCA_015106775.1. Taxonomy (NCBI): domain Eukaryota; kingdom Metazoa; phylum Chordata; class Actinopteri; order Cichliformes; family Cichlidae; genus Etroplus; species Etroplus canarensis. Next base: position 4,569 of record VUQH01077836.1, read on the forward strand.
TTCTGCACACATAATCCTTCAACTTCACAGAAAAGAACATGACAAATGTACATCTGCGTGGCTGAGTGCCAGCTGCAGCTTTGTAGTCTTACAGAGGGGCGGCAAGGCCACTTTTTGCATCAAACTGAGACACACATTCCTCACAATAGACTTAAAGAATGGAGATTAAGTGCTTTGGATATGGAAGAAAATCTGCTGCCATTTTTTTCAACAACAGCAGAATTTCAGGTGCCTACAAATTGATTTAAGGATGACAAAAAGTGTTTTTTTTTTTCCTTTCTCTCTCTAATTTACTAACATTCCAAAATATGTCGCTGGAAAAAGCTCAAGTCATTACATACAGACAGACACCAGAGTTAAATGTAGGCATTTAATGACATATCAATGAAAAGTCATTTACAAGATATCAAATAACAGACAAACATGTGGATGCTGCATCATTTAGGCCTGCATCCTTCTTTCATGGTGAAATAAAGCATTGCTTTGTGCGTAGTGCATCTACACAGTTAAGTTTACACACAACAAGAGTGCAGTATTTGAGTGACACTAATCCCCAGAACTGGATAAAATGACAGAATAAACAGAGCACACACAAATGCCCTTGACCTAAATATTTACAAGATGAAAATGATCAGGTGAGCATTCTCTCTGTCGATGGTGAGAATGTTACAGAGGCACATATTTTTCAGTTTTGTGTGTGTGTGTGTGTGTGTGTGTGTGTGTGTGTGTGTGTGTGTGGCTGTATGTGTATGTGTAGGGGTGTTAAAAATAAATATTTTTTAAAAAGCATTTTTATATACAGTACATATAAACAAGAGAAATTGTAGCATTTTTGATAGAGCAACGAGTCATCAAATGTAATCACATGCTTAATAAACATGTAACAAAAGAAACTCAGACAGACCTGAAAATGTGTTTGAAAAGGGAAAGGATACATTCCTATGTACATTAGGGTTAGCTATCAGTCCAAATGCAGCAACCTTGAAACATTCTGACAACTTCTAATAGGTCCAAAATTGAATAATTTAATTGAGAAAAAGAAATTATTAGTCTATCCCATTAATTTATAGCATGTATCAAAAGCTCTACAGTTATATATGTACATGTAAAAGTCTTGCAATTAATGCTTAGCCAACAGTCTTTGACCTCCATGGTTAAGCAGAAATAGCAACCTGGGGGTCAAACGGGAAAATGCATACTTGTATTGGCAAATGAAATCAAATGTTAGCACATCAGTAGTAGATGGGGGATTAAGCAAGCACCTGGATTTTTTTTTAAGTAATTAGTTGTGAAATGTTAAATTATAACTGTGTCCATGTGTTACTACATGAACCTATGAAATTTATAACTGTTTAATAAATGCATGCTCCAAAAAAGAAAGAAGAACACATCTTTGAAAACAAATGCACGGCAACCAGGAGACAGCTCTCTGTTAACATGGTCCTATCCTTGGATCATAAGATATTCATTAGTTAGATAACACAGTCAAGTGGCTGCTGAGATGTAACTTTCAGCTCTAAAATTAGAAGAGGACTGGCACAAGTGCAATAAAATGTCTCTGATTTGCTTTCTTAAGGGTTGTTTGAATAGAAGTCTTGGTCTTTGAGTGTCCCAATGGAATTCTGTAGTACAGATTACCTCAAATTCTTCAAAATGTTCATATACGAACACCCCTTTTACCTATAAATCAGCTTTAAATAAGTTTCATGGTAAACCTGCCTCCATCCCCTCCATCCCCTCCCCCTCCACCCATGGAAGAACGAGGAACAAAGTCAATAGTTGCTGTGTGCTTGATCTGACCTTTGCTCTGGCTCCAGAAAAACATGAAGACAAAACAGATGGCTACTGAGCTAAGGAAAGACAGGAAGCCCATGGTGGTTGCAATGATCAAGGTCTTTGCATCAAATGGGTATGGCTTGGCCATTTGAGCTGAGGAGTTTGCAGCTTGGGTATTTGAAGGTCCTACAGCCCCCTCTGCTATGAAGAAAGGGAGCGTTTGATTGCGCGGAAGCCCCTTTACATACAAGCCAACAGTCAAGCTGTCATTGCCAGCTGCGTTACTCGCCAGGCACTGGTATGTGCCGCTGTCCTGAACTTGGGCAAACCGTACTTCTAGAGTACCATTTGGTAAAACTCTGATTCTTCCTGTTGGAGAAATCACATTTTTATGGGATGAGATCCAGGTGATAGATGGGGATGGATCCCCATCAGCCTTGCAGGAAAAGAGAACGGTTTTGCCCTCCTCTTCTCTTTTCTCCTGCGGCCGCCGGTCTATTATGCGAGCAGGACGGCAGGTAAACAGCCTTGGAAGTTCCTTCTCTGAGAAGTCTCTGAATTCCCTCTGTCTCACTGCATCAGGAGAGGAGCAAGTGGGCTGATGTCCATCAAAGTTCAAGCGCAATCTGCGCCGAACCACCCAGAGAAGCCGACAGTCACATGCTAGGGGATTCCCATCTAACCGCAACACCTGAAGGTTCCCAACAGAGTGGAAGACGCTCTCTTCCAAAGTAGTGAGCTGATTGGATGTTACATTAAGCATGCGAAAGTAGGCCAGTCCCCTAAAGGCTCCTGGCTCTATTCGTAGCAGGTTGCCCGATGCCAAGTGTAACTCCTGAAGTCTCAGGAGGTCCCCGAACATATTACCTTGGATAACAGTGATGGGGTTGTAGGACAGGTCCAAGTAGCGCAAATACACTAGGTGACGAAGAGCTAAGTAAGGAACTGCACTTAGATTGCAGCTACTGATGACAAGCGAGGTCAAATTAAGACCAATTAGGCTGTTGCCAGCAATAGTGTCCAGTGCTGGCCAGTTTGCAATCGTGAGATTGCGCAGACGGTGGAGCCTTCGGAAAGCGTTGTTGGGCAGTGCAGAAATGGTGAGGCGAAGCATACGAAGACGTATCAGGCTCTGGAGCTGTGACAATGCCTCAGTGGGAATGGAGGTCAGGTTGCTGCGGTCCAAGTTAAGCTCCTGTAGATTCTGCAGACCAAAGAAAGCACGCTGGGAGATGAAGACCAAGTCATTCTCCCCAGCTTCCAGTGTTTGAAGATTTACCATTTCTTTAAAGGTATAGTCCAGGAAGACCAGAATCTCATTTTGGCTCAAATCCAGAAAACGCAGACTGGACAGGCCAGAAAACACCCCAACTGGGATGATCTTGAGACGGTTATTCTTAATCCGAAGTGTCCTGAGATTCTGTAGACCCAGGAAAGCCTCTACCTCAATCATGGAGATTATATTATCACTGAGGTCCAACTCTTGAAGTTGCAGAAGGCCAGAGAATTGCCGACGTCCCACAGTCTTAATCCTATTGCGGGATAAATCCAAACGTCTGGCATCACTGGGAAGAACCTCTGGCACAGAATTCAAATGTTTGCCAGAGCAGATCACTTCTTTAGTCTCAGGTCGACACAAACAGCGTGGAGGACAGCCCCCTGCAGATGCACCCAGTCCAAACTGGAGCAGGACGCTCCACGCCCCCCATCGGACGACTGACTCCACAAACATCTTACGCCCTGCCTGAGAAGGGACACAGATAATTAATAATTAATAATTTTCTCACATTTAACAAGATATCTTTGTCTAACATTTTTATCTGGACATACCATTTCAGTCTTGAAGTCCAGATTTTCATAACCAGTGGCAGTCAAGTTGGAGTCAGACTTGAGTTAAGTCCTCTAATGAATTTTCTGTTAACAACATCCCCTTTGTATGGCCTGGGTATAACAGAGAAACAGAAACAAACAAGTGTTAACTAAAAAAAGCTTCTTCAGTTACTCCCTTGTATTTCCCTAAGGGTTCCTCACAGTGGAACTGGAGGAATCTGCATCAGTAATTTGGCACAGTTTTTACGCCGGATGCTCTCCCTGATGCAACCCTGCCATGGTAGAAGGGACTTGTTTCCGCACCTGAACTTGAACCAGGGACCTTTTAACTTGTAAGGCAAATGTGTAAACCACTAGACTTAAAAAAAGTTTTTTTTAAAAAACTTGGTTGAATAGCAAAAAACCTAACTAATCTCTTTCAGTTTCTAAGTTATCTAACCTTGGTCAGTAAGACTAAAGATTTCAGCTTTTGTTAGAGATAAGAACTGTTAACCCCACCTATCTCATCAGCTTAGTGTTCCTACTAATGGAAAACCTGAGCAAACCAAATGGATTGCAAAACAGCACAAATAACTTTCTCAGAAGGTGGCGAGATCCTGAGAGTTAAATGATTCATTTTGCAGCATCTGGCTCCACACAGAAAAGTGGCTGAAGTACCAACATGCATCTTAAATGAAGGGAAGACAAACCACCTGACCAGTGTACTAAAAACCAATCAGTGCTAAAAAAAAACCAAGGTGACTAAATGATAATATGATTTTGAGTGCTGTCAATTACTATGTCCCATTATTAATCTTTGGTTGTCCCTTGGTGTATTATTACGGACATTTTACATATGAAAGAGAAAAAAATGGTCTATTTTTACAGCCAGTCCATTCCAATTACTCTCAGACATGGCAAGTATGAACTGTAATTTAATTTGTTTGTGATAAAGCACTATAATAGTAACATATTTTCATATAGGAAACATGATAACACATAGTAGCTACCAGTAGTGGTACAGTACCAACTATGCTAAGTACCTATAAAGAAGTTGACTAAAACACAAATTTTCATATAAAAAGTGATGCACAATAAGTAAATGCAAACTGCAAACCTAAGGGATGAGTCAAATAAGACCCCCACTTTATTTAAAATGCTACAAAGTGAAATATCACATAATGCCTCTCTCCAACAACTATAACACTTAAACAGCATGATCAACAAATCTGACCGAACAGAGGTTAAAGTAAAAAACTCTAATTCTTAACAAGACACAATCTACCACAGTTGCACGAGAACCTTACAGCCCAAAAAATGAGCTGCACTCACATATTCATTTCCACTCATAACAAACAGATACAATACAAAAAGTGCAATCCCAAAACTCCAAAATACCAAAGCCAAAGTATGTCTAACCTGCAGCAGCTGCAGCTTACTGTCCACCAACAAATAGTTTCCAGAGTGTGGACCCACCCTTGCTGCAGCCTCTCCTCTGAGTGCCTGAGTTGCCAACAGTCCCAGAGCTCTACAGTCTTTGTCTCATCCTTGTTCTTCATGCAAACAGCTCTTATACTGGCAGGCTGGGAGCACTGACTCACAACTCACCACTTGCGCTCTTAGACTCAGCAGACTTGTTTAAGACTGATATATTAGATTTCGGATGCCTGAGAAAAGCACCAATAAATGCTGGACTGTTGCCAGTTTTTACTGACCACAGCTATTGTGAAATAATCTGTAAAATACTATATTAAATTAATTTTCTATGAAAGTTAATTCTTTATTTTAAGTAGTGCATCTGACCTTTAATATCAGACTTTTCTAATGTAATAACATGGAGGCTCTTCAAAGAACTCAGATTTATTAAAACAATATTAAAATCTAGAATGAATTTTATTATTCCATGATGGTGTTGCTGCTCTTTGATTTTTCAAATTTTAACCTCCTTTAAATTTAAAAAAAAATGTAACAAGCAAATAAATTGATTCTAAACAAAAAAAAAATTCAGCTTTTAAGAAACAATATTAGTCTCCTGTGTCCAAGGGCGCGGTCCACAAGTTAAATGTGCTGATCCCTACCTCCCCTGAGTTAAGTTGTGAGAGACAGAGACTGGCAGGTGTGAGATATCTCAGGCCGGTATCCTGTCAGTTGCTGGGTCCTTCCAGCCAATCAGGGAATGGGTTATCACCTCCCCTGCGTCTCTGTACACATCATAAAGCTACAGACTAGCCAAAGGTCACAACCCCACAGTCACAGCCAGGACTGACCCATCCATCAAATTAGAAAGTGAGGGAATAAATGCATTTGTAATTTCTCGCCCTGTATGAATTGTGGTCACATGAGTGTCATGTTACAGCGTTAATTATTCCAGCTATTTTCTATTACACTGATGTGTGCTGTTTCAAATTAGAGCAGACAATATACACAAAAAGCTGTTACAGCTGGTTTATAAGACTCTGGCACACACAAAGAACTGAGGACAATTTAAACAAATTAAACCCTTAAGTTATAAGTAATTAGATATTATATCTGTATTTCTGGGAAACTTCCTCATTAATATGTGTTACTCTGTAGTTTTCAATATGCACACTGATCTTTTTTGATAATACTAATTTAATATTGTGAGCTGGCAATATAGTAATTAAAACTAATTGCTGAAAAATGCACTGTAATTTCCTTCATAGTAGTTGGTCACAGGACATTAACTTGTCATTTTGCTCAAAATTATAATTTATTTGACAGAATGTACAGTCAAGTCCATACGTTTTTATAATTTTTCCTCTGTACACCACAGCGGATTTTAAATCAAACAGCTAAGATGTGACTGAAGTGCCTTCAGTTTTGGTTTCAGTAATTGAAAAGCATGCTCTTTCTGGTTGAAATCAAGTGATATATCTGATTATTGAAAAATATCTCCTTTATTCACCTTGAGAAACCTTTGGAATCCTTCTGTAGTATGCTTTGGGTCATTATCTATTTGCACTGTGAAGCACCATCCAATCAGTTTTGCAGCATTTGGCTGAATATCAGTAGTGTATAGCCCTGTACACTTAAGAATTCATCCTGCAGTCACATCATCAATAAACACTAGTGATCTGGTTCCACTGGCAGCCATGTCATAACATTGCCTCTACCATGTTTGACAGATGATGTGGTATGCTTCTCATTCATTATTTCCAAATATTTTTTTTCTTTCCAACTGGGTGGACTCTGTTAAATGTTTTCTGGCAAATTCAGATCTGGCCTTCCTGTTCTTGTGTATAACTAGTAGTTTGCAGCTTTTTGTAAACCCTCTGTGTTTGCATTCATGAAGGCCTATTTTAATTGTATACGTTGGCAGTAAAACACCTACCTCCTAGAGAGTGTTCTTAACTGAGTTGGATGTTGTAAAGAAGTTTTCATAAATATGGAAAGAATTCTGTGATCATCCACTTCTGTGGTCTTCTAGGCCTTTTAGTGTTGCTAAACTGGCCAGTGCATTCTTTCTTTTTAACAGTGTTTCAGATTCTTTTTTGACCACTACTAAAGTTTTTGTGCTCTCTCTTATAGGTTTATCTTGGTTTTTCAGCCTACTAATGGCCTCCCTATGCTTGCATCAACATCTCTTTGGATGTCTCATATTAAGAGTTTCAGTGATCAGCTACGGAATTCAAGTTCAACACTTGGAATCAACTCCAGATCTTTTATCTGCTTAGTTTGTCATAGAATAACAAAGGAACAGGCCTCACCTGGCCATGAAACCGCTTGTCAGTCAATTGTCCCATTACTTTGGAGCCTCTGAACATTGGAGTTCAGAGGCTCCTAAACAGTTAATGTTAGTGTTTTGCCAAACCCCGTGAATTAAAGCTGAAAGTCTGCACTTTAATCACATTTTAACTGTTTAATTTAAAATCCATTGTGGTGGTGTACAGAGGCAAAAGTACAAAAAATGTGTTACTGTTCAAATGTTCATGGACCTAACTGTGTTATATACACTTACATAAGGATACATATGAAATTAAGGATGATGGAATTTTTCAAGAGATTGTAAATACACATATATATTACAATCGGGGCATTTTATGCAGGTTTCTTTACCATGTAGACCTGAAAAGAGGACAGACTACACAAAGCTCAGCACACCTTTCATACATATAGATAAACAGAATCCATACAGGGAGAAAGATTTAAGACAGTCTGCGTGCAAGAGGGACAGAGGGAGAGCTGGGATGAGGGACTATATGTTACCTTAGGTCTCACTTCTTAATTCACCCTTCCTTTCTTCCATGTAATGAATAAGTATAATTCACACAAGGTCAGATGGAAGCAGGAATAAAGTGGATAGAGAGTGAAAATATGTTGGATTTAGAACTCTGGAAATTTGTTCTGTTTTGTCTGTTTTCATTCATCACTTCTAGACAGAACGACTGCTTACGCGCTGATCGTATAGCCTCGTCAACTTGCTGCATGAGTCTGAAATTGGAGTTGCAGAGCGAGTACACCAGGTATCACATTAATCTCAATGACAGCATCATGTAGACCGTATCAAATTTGACACTGACGTTTTTATCCGAGATCAAAGTCTTGTCCACTCAAGGAATGAGCTTGTGATTCTTGTATTTTTCTGCTGATGTTTATTAACTGGAGACTGGAATACCTACTGCATGGTGATTCTTCTAGAAGATGCTACCGTCTTTATAACAAGTATCTTTTATCAGTATTTTATAACCTTGTTAATTTTATATATCCACTCCCGACTGGTATGTTTACTGATAGCTAGGTATCAGACAGCCGTGCTATATGTTCTGTACCGTGTGCTTGTCCGTGTGTTCTTTTTCAGCGTGAGCTTTACTTTTTCTTTTCCAAAGCGTGTTTGTTGAATTTGGTTCTCGGTTACACTGTGGTTATTTTATAGCTATAATCTGAAATTATTATTTTTTCTTTTGTATTTAATGTCAACTTGTGGCATGAATTTGAAATAAAACAGAAAAAAAATTCAGGGTCTGTCATCATTGTAGAAACCTGAGCAGAAGATATGATAAATTGAGCTGGAATTCCTTTGCTAGTTTTACATTAAAAAAATATATAACACATCGATTTAATTAGTAGAATGCTATTTAGCTCAATCAAATAGAACACAATATGATCCTGACAACTATAGACCTGTCTCAATTCTGAGTACCTTGTCAAAGTTATTTGAGAGGGTGGTGTATAATCAGTTGCATCACTATATCACATCAAATACAGTTCTGCATGAGTTTCACTCAGGGTTTCATTCTCAGTTCTCTACGGAATCCTGTTTAGTCTACCTATTAGACCATCTTGAGCTTGAACAAGACAAAAGCAATTACATAGGAATGGTACTGTTGGACCTCCAGAAAGCCTTTGACACGGTGGACCATAGAATCCTACTGATGAAACTAGAAGCCATAGGATTAAATCAACAGGCAGTAAACTGGTTTGAATCGTATTTGAGCTGCTGTCACCAAATGGTGAATATTGGGGAAACTCTTTGAGATCCAACAGAAATAACTTGCGGAGTACCCCAAGGGTCAATACTAGGCCCTTTACTTTTCTTGATCTATGTTAATGATATTTCCTCTTCAGTTCAATGTAAATTGCTTCTTTATGCCGATGACTCTGCCTTACTGGTGTTAGATAAGAGCCCAGAGGTAATTCAGCATAGACTTTCTATCAATTGGAGTCAATCAGGTAATGGCTGATTGACAATAAACTGTCCCTCCATTTAGGTAAAACAGTCTTCTCTTTGGATCAAAGAGAAGACTTAACAAAACTAAATCCATTTTTGTGCAATGTAATGATAAGGTGCTCGCGTGTAAAACGCATGTTAAATATTTGGGCCTAAATTTAGACCAGTCTCTGAATGGAGACAGCATTGCTGACAAAATAGTACAAAAGTCCAATGCTAAACTTAAGTTCCTCTATCGGCAAGCTAAGAATCTTAGCAGGTAAATTAAAAAAGTATTAGTTCTGGCCCTCATTCAGTGTCACTATGACTACGCTTGTACTGCATGGTACTCTGGGTTATCTAAAAAGTTCAAGCAACGTTTAC
>VUQH01077842.1:0-12566 GCA_015106775.1 Etroplus canarensis
TTCAATCTTGGTCTCATCAGACCAGAGAATCTTATTTCTCATAGTCTGGGAGTCCTTCATGTGTTTTTTGGCAAACTCTATGTGGGCTTTCATGTGTCTTGCACTGAGGATTGGCTTCCGTCGGGCCACTCTGCCATAAAGCCCCGACTGGTGGAGGGCTGCAGTGATAGTTGACTTTGTGGAATTTTCTCCCATCTCTCTACTGCATCTCTGGAGCTCAGCCACAGTGATCTTTGGGTTCTTCTTTACCTCTCTCACCAAGGCTCTTCTCCCACCATTGCTCAGTTTGGCTGGACGGCCAGGTCTAGGAAGAGTTCTGGAGTGAAAAATTTAAAGGGGTCTGAATACTTTATGTACCCACTGTAACTGCCTGCGACAGTGAGCTCATTTTCAGATGGGTGGTGGGTAGATACTGTGGAGGAGAGTTAAATACTTTGATTGTAAATCTGGCTGTACTTGCTGTGTTGTCTCATGAGATTGGATGTACAGTCGTGTGAAAAACAGTCACGTTAGTCTTGTGTGCACGAGATGATTCAGTAGCTTAAGATCCACCTTTAGCACCAACAACTTGAAGTAATCATTTTCTGTGTGACTTTATCATCCTTTCATATCGTGGAGGAATTTTGGCCCACTTTCTCTTTTTAATGTTGCTTCAGTTCATTGAGGTTTGTGGACATTTGTTTATGCCCAGCTTTCTTAAGGTCCCACCACAGCATTTCAATCAGCTTGAGGTCTGGACTTTGACTGGGTCATTACAACACCTTGATTCTTATATTTTTTTAGCCATTCTACTGTAGCTTTGCTGTGTACTTGAGATCATTGTCTGTTGCATGACTCAATTTCAGCTTTAGCTGTCAGACAAATGGCCTCACATTTGACTCTACAATACTTTGGTATACAGAGGAGTTTGTGGATGACTCAGTGAGTGCAACATGCTAAGGTCTTGTGGCTGCAAAACAAGCCCAAATTATCACCCCTCCACCACAGTGCTTGACATGTTTGTGGAATTTGTGTTGATACTGTGTGCTGTGTTTGGTTTTCACACGATGCACACATTATGACCAAATATCTTCACTTTGGTCTCGTTTGTCCAGAGGATATTGTTCCAGAAGTCTTGTGGTTTGTTCAGATGCATCTTTGCAAACCTAAGCTGTGCTGTCATGTCCTTTTTAAAGAGAAGAGGCTTTCTTCTGGCCGTGCAAGCTGTACTTGTTCAGTCTTATTCTGATTTTACTGTCATGATCTTAAAAGTGTCTCCATAGTGTAGTGGTTTTCAAATTTGCCTCACAAGCATAAAGTTTGGGGTTTGAGACCATGTAGGGATACAAGCCCCTCCCACTACAGGAGAGTTGTGTCAGGAAAGGCATTTGGTGTAAAAATCTGCACCAGATTACCAGTGTGGATTCATTGCTATGGTGACCCTTGAGGAAATAAAAGGGAGAAACCGAAGGTACTTTGACTGTCATGAACTTTAATATTTTACATGCTAACTGATGCCTGTAGAATCAAAGATGTAGCCCTTAGGTTTTTCACAATTTCTCTGAGAATTGCACAGTTTGACCCTGGGGTGAATTTGCTGTGATGTCCACTCTGAGCGCCTGAATGCTCCAGACCAGCAAACTGCCCAAAGTTCTGCTTTTCTACTGGTGGTCTTACTGGCTAATAAACATTTGATCAAGTGTAATTGATTAGTATCACCTGGCTGCTACTTACCCTCAGCTGAAGCAGTATGAGGGTACTTAATTTTTAACAGGACTGCACAGAGTCCTGTGAAAACATTCTTTTTCACAGGAGTGAAGTGATAGTGGTAATTTTCAAGAAAAATGCATGTACAGATGTTGGAATGTTTGATGTTACATTATAGAACTTCTGAACAATAAAAGGCATTAACTTTATGTAGAAGTGCTGGTAGGGGGTTGTTCAAACAGAAACACACTAGCTATTTTAACTAGCTACTGGCTCCAGCTGTATATTGGCAGTGCAGACATGAAAGTGATATTGATCTTCAAAACTAACATTAAGTGACAATCCTTTTCCCAAAATGTCAAACTCATTTTATTTAAATTAATGATCTAAAGGTTCTCCTTTTCTTCTGTAATCATAGTTTGGAGTCTACCGTTCAGTTTTTGTGATTATATGTTAAAGGGGAAGTGACGTTAAAGAAGTATATATGAAAAAATAAGTTGTGGTGTGTGTACTTGGATTGCTTGTGTTGCGGAGACAATAAATATTTTCTCCTATTTACAAGAGAAATTTGAGGGTTGTTTTATGCTTATGGTAAGAGTTAAGCAAGTGGATAGTGGTTAAGCAATTTCCCCCCTGGGATTAATAAAGGATTCTGAGTCTTTCCCCAGTATAATGTCTTCTGCAGTAATCAAAATATGACAATGTTTGTGTGTTTGTATGTATGTGTCAGACTTCTGCCAGGTAGAGCTGCGTCTGTTGGCTCATCTCTCCTCTGACCCTGAGCTGCTCCGCGTTTTTACCAACCCAAAAGCTGACATCTTTACCATGCTGGCCTCTCAGTGGTGGGTCTCCCTCACTCATACACGTACACACACGCGTTCTCTCCTGGTTCACCTGCAGAGGTGAGTTTTGGTGCTCTACAGGGTTTCTCCTTCCCTCTCTGGCTTCCAGTCTCTTTTGCTTCAGATTGGCAACTCCTTCGCTTCAAATCATAATAATCTAGTTGCCATGGCTACCATGCCAACTGTCTTTTTCTGTCTCTCTTCATTGGGCAGGACATCCCTAGGCTGGTCGGCCTGCTGATTACATTGTTACGCTTTTGAAGTATTTTTGTGTGTGTATTTTTCTTCTTCTCTTTGCTGCCACTGTGTGTCAATGTTTGCACAGGTCTGTCCTGTCTCTTTGATGGTGGGTGTATGGTGTGTGTCATACCTATACTCCTGTCATCCATCTCAAGCAGGTGCATGGCAGAGGGCACCCAGGTTAAACAGATTACCATATTAACATCCCTACTGAGGCTTTGCAGTGTGCCTCTTTCATTATCTCTCTTTCACCTTTAAACAAATTAACTGAAGACACTGCAGCTCTGCTGGGATTACTCCGCCCTAGTCTCTTCCTCTTGTAGACTCTGTTTCTATCTCTTCTTTAGTCTTCTGTTCTTCCAGTTGTCCCTCCTTAAACTTTTTGTGGTTTTCTTCTATTTTTTACCCTTTGCTTTTTTTATTATGCTCCTTTTCTTTCCATTGCTCTTGTATTTTGTTCCACACTGGTCTCCCTTTTCCTCTGATTCCTTCTTTCTCATCCTTTCTGCACACCAGTTTTCATCATTCGCTCAGTAGTAATGCTCCACATCTTTCTCTGATTAGAAAGCGTTTTTACTAGGCTGTTGCACAAAGAAAAAGAAATATATGTAAGTAAAACTGATTTTGAGAACTGTACAACACTTTAAGAAAAATCCAGCACACATATTATTAAACTCGCAAGGTGCTTCACAAAATGTTCTTAAAAGGTCAACTTCAAAGCTTTAGCAATAGCATAACAAAAATATATTTTATTTCTTACCAAAAAATTAATTGCTTGAAAAGTATGTGGATTCTTCTTACTAATGCAAAGCTCTTGTGAATCAACAGAGAAAAATTTGCTACTCTGTTTGTTCTTTTGTCTTTCAGATTTTTTCAAACTAGAGTTAACATGTAACAGCAAATTAAAGGCAATTTTACCTGGAAAACAACAGGCAGTTTTTTTAAACTCCCTATTAGATTATTGCCTCTCCAGCAGGGGGCAGTGAAAATCCAGAATGGATTTTTCTCAGCCAGATGTACAGTGGAGAAAAAAGCTCACGTTTAGAGCTAATATATTTACCCCTCATTTACTTTCTCATGTCATTTAACAGAGAAATATCTGTGCATGTGCACAGATATTGTGCATAGTGTGCATGTGTATGCTGTATCTGCTTGAGAGAGAAAATCAATTTAATGTACTGTACTTTAGCCATATTTAAGAGGACATATAACATCATGTAAAGCTGATGTTAAAACTCACCAACCATGTAGTGTGTCTAAGTGTGGGACACTTCAACACTGATCAGCAGTGGCAGCTCCCTGTCAGCCCCTCTAGAAATGCCACTTTGCAGATGTGTCATCGCGCCCTGTCTGATCCCCAGTACTACGGCTATCTACAAGTCATATTACATAACTGTCTCTGTCTGCCAATCCCTGCTTCTTTCTCTATCCTGCTGCCTCTGTTCTTTTCTGTAGTCGTTCTGTCCCTCTGTATTTTATGTCTTTGACATTATATCTCACACCACTTTGCTTTTTCTCTTGGTTCTTATAGTCTATTATCACTGTTTTCAATTCTTGTCTTTTTACTTGTACCTTTACTTGCTTATACATTGTAAGGACAAAAGTGTATACACTATATGCACACATATAGTTATTATTAATCATATTAGTCATATTAATCATTAACTTCTGATGTGTAATTTAGTCCCTTTGCTAAAGGTTTATAAAATCGAGCACCTCGCCATGCAGTATGCCTTTTCAAACATTTGTGAGAGAATGGCTCATTCTAATAAGTTCACTGACTTCTAGTGTTATTGTAATATGATACCAATGTTGAAACAGGTTAGCTTGTGAACTTTCTTCCTCCTAGATATTCAGTGATCAACTGTAAGTGGTATTATTGCAAAGTGGAAGCTTTTAGGAACCACAGGAGCTCAGCCACAAAGTGTCAAACCATGTAAAGTTATAAACTGGGGCACATAGTGTGTAAAAGTTCCATATGCTTTGCTGAATCAGTTACTGCAGAGTTCTTAACCTCGCTTGGCATTAACATCAGCACAAAAGCTGTCTTCTGAGAGCTTCATGACCTGGATTACCATGGCCAAGCAGCAACATGCAAGCCTTACATCACCAAGCATAATGCCAAGTATTAGATGAAATGGTGTAAAGCATGTTGCAACTGAACTCTGAAGCTGTGGAAATGTGTTCTGTGAAGTGACAAAGCACACTTCTATAGCCGGCAGTCTGATGGATGAGTCTGGGTTTGGCAAATTCCAGGAGAATGTTACCTGCCTTAATGTTTCAACTTACCAAGACATTTTGAACAATTCTATCCTTCCAGTTTTGTGGGAACAGTTTGGGAAAGGCTCTTTTCTATTCCAGTATGACTGTGCTCCAGTGCACAAAGCAAAGTCCTTAAAGGCATGGTTAGATGAGTTTGGTGTGGAAGAATTTGACTGGCCCACACAGAGCCCTGACTGCAGCCGCATCAATCACCTTTGAAATTAACTAGAATGGAGGTTGCACACCAGGACCTCTCATCCAACATCAGTGTCTGACCTCACAGATGCTTTTCTGGATGAGTGGGTGAAAACTCCCACTGACACACTCCAAAATCTTGTGGCCAGCCTTCCCTTAAAAGTGGAAACTGTTATAGCTGTAAGGGAGACCAACTACACATTAATGCCTTTGGATTTAGAATGGGATGTGATAAAAGCTCCTGTAGGTATAATGTGGAGGTGACCTAATACTAGTACTATAGTGTGCTATACTGTACTACTCTGACAAGCGTTTCTATCACAATTCTTTCAAATTCCTGCAGTACCTCCTATTTATAAATATACACACACCTCAGTCATTCTTGCTTTTCATTACTTGCTTTTAAGCAGAGCAATGTTTAATCTCCATTTGGTTTTTCATTATTAGTAGTAATTTTGTATTTATAAATATATAAACTTACCTGCCTGTAACACCTCATTGCTTTGTGCCATCAGTTCTTCTTGAAAGTAGGTGTTATTTTAGCATTTTAAATGGTCAAAAACTGACTGTGAGTCATAAATTTTCACTTCTGCAACTGTGAAAATGGTTAAAATAAAATTTGTGGGTAATTACTGCCTTTTCTTTCACTAATAGTGAACCCATGTCTCTCTGTCTCTGTCTCTTAGGAAAGGGGTGAGAGAGAATAAGGTGACTTCTGAGGACAGGGACCATGCCAAACGCATTATTTACTCTGTTGTTTATGGGGCAGGTGAGTACAAACATCACCTCATAGAAAATTAATTGATCACTCAGGTGGACAAATTATGGGTATGTTTCCACTTGACAATACAATGGGTACAAGTGTCACTGGTTCAGAACTAGGAAGTGGTTAATTGTTCAAAGAGGATATATGAGTTAGTATCACAGGTAATTTAGCAAGCAATGAAGGTAAGGAGAAGGAGAAAGAATAAGAGTGTGTAGTAACTTTCAATTTAACATAGTAGTCTATGTGGATTGACTCACTTTTGTAGTCAGCCTCAACTGGCACCTAATGGAAGTGCAGTTTTTGCCACTTCTGCTTTTGCTTTATTTTTCAGCTCCAGAGGTTCCCCCCTTTACTCAGAAATGCCCAGATGATTATGTTATGAATCATATTCCTGAATTGAGGAATGGGGGTGGAGGGATAGGGAAAGATATAAATAGAAGAGAAGCAAGAGGAAGCAAGAGCAAGAGGAAGATGAATATGTAATACACCCATGTGGCCCATTCAGAGACTTGTTTGTGTGACTTGTGACCCATTTATGGTTCACACACAGGTGCCTGCTTTTTATGCACCCTCCCACACTAGGTGGCATGATGGTTTAGTGGTTAGAAGTGTTACCTGATAGTAAAGTGGTTTTAGGTTCAAACCCAGGTAGAGTCCTGTTGGAGTTTTTTTATGTTCTCCACACA
This sequence comes from Etroplus canarensis, assembly GCA_015106775.1. NCBI lineage: Eukaryota > Metazoa > Chordata > Actinopteri > Cichliformes > Cichlidae > Etroplus > Etroplus canarensis. The sequence goes on from VUQH01077842.1 coordinate 6,678, forward strand.
TTTGCAAAGGTTTTCTCTGGGAGCACTAGTTTCTCCTGCCATTGAAAAACCAGTGACAGCCTGGGACATTCTTGCAAAAATGTTCATTTTCTGTATGTTCATATCCTTATTTGTTTGTTTTTTTTGTTCGTTCATTCATTCGTTTGTTCGTTGGCTCATTCCTAATGGAGCATTTGGACCCCAAGCAATTCCCCCCACCCCATCTCAACCATTTACTTCCTGGTAAAATAAAATAAAATTAACATAGGGTTACAAATGGGCACACAGGGGAGTCGATTCTGGTATCTGAAGTACCTGTTGTTTATGTATAATCTTGATGACAAACAAATTTCCCATCCATAATTTTCATGAAGCTCTGGGAAAGGTGGAGCATGGACAAAGGAAGAACAGATCGAAGTCTGGTGTGGAACCAGATCGCTTTCTTCAAAATATCACTGTAGGGCATTGGTTTTGGTTAAGAATATGATCTACAAATATCCTTCTAGTTGTGCATGTTTCTGCATCTGCAGGCCAAGGTTTCTATAGATTTAACTAAAGCTAAATACTGTAACTAAAAGTAGACATGACAAGAAAACATTTTATTTAACTGAAATGAAACTAGAAACTAAAAAAACGACTTTAGAATTTTTTTTTTATGTAATTGGCTCAAGGTAGCTTTGGAACACGCAATGAAGAGATCAGTCAAGAGACATCATTTTCCAGTTTAACTAGTTACTACTAGAAGTGCTGGTGTTTTAGCTTTGAAGGTCAGTGTATTGGAAAAGGGGTTAGTATATTTTACTTTGACAGGATTCAATGACTATGATAGTGAATGATCAGTAGCCTCTGTAGCACATGCACATCTGTTTTACTTTTAACATACTGAAAGGTACACGGTGCTAGTTGTTGTTTTGATTGTGTAGACACTAGAAAAAGAATTAAATATATTTGTCTTTGAATATAGTAATTTACTAACTTGTAACTGTTATATTGTTGCTTTACATAAATGCTAATTGAGTATAGCATTGCTTTATGAAGGCCGTGAAGTCAAGCTCAGACATGGATCAGCTAATCTCAATACTACATCAGCTGATGGCTCAGCAGATGCCCAGCTACACAGTCAATTAGCTAATCTGTAATAGAGCACACTATTTAAGCTGTGTTAGTCTGCATACAATGGCTGTGCATCTACAAGCAACTATGCAGCCCACTTCCACCCCAGCTTCTCCTTTCATGCCATTTCTGACTTTGTCAGTCATCACTGATGCCTGCTGCCGCAAATAGAAATTGCAATCTTCTTTTGACTACACTGGCTCTACTTTTCCTGTGGATTCGTAAGTATTGTGTGCTCACTGTGACCCAGACATTGCCATTTACTATTCTCCCTGAAGACAACATCTTGACTAAACCATAAAATGTTTTTGATTGAATTCACCAAAAACAGTTATCCTAAAGCATGTATTTTGCACCGGACTTTGCCTTTAATATTCCTCACTTTGAATTTAATATGCTTCAGGAAAAATCTCTGTCTGATGCTGTAGTGTTTGGGTTTTTTTTATATTTTAGCTGGAATCACAGCTCAAACACAGTCACACTCAGAGACATAATACTAAATGAGTCAGTTCTTATAAACTCAATAAATTGCAAATAGTAATCGCTAGAGAGGTGCATGTAAAAGCTATTCATGTTAGACGTGTACTGGGAGCATGAGATACATGTAGGGACAAGTCACAAAATAAAAGGTCACGGCTAAAAATGTAAAGTATTGAGTGTGTGAAAGAGAGTGGCAGAGTGAGAGTGGGTATATCAAGGCAGAAATACGAAACGCAGGTTAAAGGTGAAAATTAAAAGGCAGTGTGGTAGAGAAGAGAGTAATGCAGAGGAAATGAAAGAGTAAAGAGCAGGTGGGGCTGAAAGAGAAAGGGGGAAACAAGAAGAGGAATGTAAGGAGCTCCTGATCCGCATAGACAGACAGCTCTTCATGGAGGGATGTGTTGCTATGGTTACTGAATACTAAGAGAAGCCTTCTCAACAAGACAATAATCGGGTCAGGGAGGAGGGGCAGAGCTATCAGTGCTATGGACTCATACACATACATACATATAGCAGGGCCAACAATAAGGAAGGGCAAGCAATGAGGCTGGAAGAAGAAAAATAGGATGAACGAGGTTAGTCTATAGACTCCCCTGTATATAATATGTTGGCAAAGTTTCCAGGTCTAAAAAGGGAAGTCAGTGTGGAAGTGCCTTAAACTCTGATTGTATTGAAGATAAAAGAAGTCCGATGTCTGTGGGGGAAATGAAGCTAAGCTCTCTTTTTTTTTGACCTCAGTAAACACTTTCCCGATGAGCTTATGGTCTCAATCACTAATTTTAAGCCTTATATAATAAAACATGACATTTTTAACTTGTCATCTAAGTTAGAGTCAAAAAAGGATGATAATGCCAGATATGCTTTAGCGGGCCTACTTTGTGGTCCATAAGTTGCTACCATATGAAAGTGTGGTGTTCCTCAGTTTCTCGCCCATTGCCCTTCACATCTGGCTTCTAGACACCAAGATGGTGATGCTCAGCTTTAAGGCTTCAACATCAGAGTGTTATAGAAGTAGCTCAAGAAGGATATGTGGTGATGGCTATTTTGGTTGAAGTATATATAAAGATTTATACAAAAACTGTCTAAATTATACCAGGGTCTTCAGAAACAGAAAGGTAATAATGCCAGATACATGTGAAGTGGAGGGGATTTGCCTGGAAAAATTTGATTAGGATTTTTATTACACCTTACGTCAACAGCAGATGGTTCCAGTTACAACAACCATGCTGGAGACAGTGTGGGCACATGAACGCCAACCACTCCCATGTATTTTGGAAATGCATAGAAGTTCAAGCATTTTGGGTGACACTATGTCCAATTTTAAGAAAGATCCTAGAATATGAAATCCCTAAAGATGTGATGGTATTGTACCTTGAGGTAATAAAAGAGGATGTTGTTGTTAAAAAGGATTGGCAGCTGTGTAAAATATTAACTACTGGTAAAAAGTGATTATAAGGACCTGGTATAAACCTGGCAGCACGATGACATGGTGGTTCGCACTGTTGCCTCACAGCAAGAGGGTCTGGGTTCAAATCCAACCCTTCTATGTTGTGTTTGCATGTTCTCGCCAACTGGCAACCTGCCTAGGGTGTACCTTGCCTTTTGCCCTATGGTTGGTGGGACGGGCTCCAGCAACCCTGAACTGTATATGAAGATGAATGAATGAATGGTATAAACCTGATCCTGGATTCTGACAATGGCTGGACACAGTGAGGAAAATCTTTGTGATGAGAGGATAGCTTTCTCACTAAAGTTTAAAGGACACACCTTTTTACAAAAATGGAAGAAATTGAATGCCTATATATTAAATGAAGACACTTGAACATCTATGAACATTTGAAAAAAATGCAGCTCAAAAATGCATGATTGTGTACAGTAACCCAAGTTATGTACTTTTCTGTTTTATGTTTCTCACTTTGTAGAAATGTTAAAACTTACTATAATTAAAACATTTTAATAAATTAGATTGCTTTAACCAAGGCTTCACATCACAGTGGCCACATCCCTTTTTTACATACAGTCTGTGGGTTAAACACTGGTGTAGCGTGCATGTGAAAATAAAGAGGATTCCAGTCCGCACAAAAAAAGATCAACATTAACTGCAATTCTTCATTTCATTTCATCATCATGTCAACCGAGGACTTTGTAGAAAATACCTAACTGACTTATTAACAAACTTCATTGCAATATGTACACTGTTTTTGCATTTGCAATATGCAAAGTTTTATTGAGGAGTTTGCAAGAGAAATATGTAACAGAAAGAGGGCAGAAATAACAGGAAGGTGGCAGCAGTAGAAAAGAACGAAAGGACAAAAAGACTGGGGTATGAGAGAAGCAGTGCAGTAGTGACGGTCAAAGTTTATTCCCTAAACTGACCTCACTGAACGGGAATGTGAGGCATCACACATAAGAATGCAAAGCACATTTGGAGCTGGTGCTCTCTAATATCTATGGAACACCTACCTGTTAACTTCTTATTGCCTGTTATTGTTGGCTGTGTATGTGTCAAACTCAATGAATTCTAGCTCAGAGACATAACCAGTTACGTTTCTTAAAGTACTTATTGCAACAGCTGTTTACCAGCAATACAGACATGGCAAAACAGATCTATTTCTAATTTCTCTGTGGTGGATGACTTAGATCAGAGATATTTGGATTTTGAGAATATGGAAGAAGGTGGAAGAGAGAGGGGAGAAAGTTTGCTCTAGAGTTTCCTTCTTATTCAAAAACCCACTCTGTTAAATTTTTCTCAATTCAAAAGGGAAGTGACGCTGTATTTGAAGTATTAGTGTGAATTTCATTCTACTTATCAGCCCTTTGTGTCTGCTTACATCCCACATATGCGCTGCATGTCGGAGCATGATTGTCTTTCAAAGTGGTTGTAGTGTCCTTCCTCCTTCAGTTAATGAATATGAAAAGTACATTCTAGTCTAGCTTTGCACATACACTACTCACAAAAAGTTAGGGATATTTGGCTTTCGGGTGAAATTTCAGGATGCACCTAAAATGCACTATAACCTTTACAGGTGAACCTGATTTGACATTCTCTACACTTTTGAATGTCCAACTGTTCAGTGCAGTGCCTTTTGCAAAACTTGCTGTTCTCTAACAAGGTGCTCAATGGCAAAATTCACCAAGACAACGCCTAACAATTAATCAACTGTACGTCACCATTGCGAGGCTTGAAACAGGATGTTCTCAGAGGGAAGTAGCCACTGAGCTTAGCGTGTCACAGAGTGTCATCAGCAGGTTGCAACAGAGATACAGGGAGACTGAAAGAGTTACAAAAGTAAAGCTATAATTGATGGTCAAGGGCACATGACAAATTGTTGAGACACTGACATTTTTTGTTGTGGTATACCCACCACTCTTGTTGGCTTTTGTTTCAATAAATTGTTTGTGATGAAGAAATCACCATTGCATGCTTCTACTTAAATATCCTACTTTCATGATATAATGTCACCGTAGTGTGAACTTTTTACATTTTTTATAAATTTCACCCAAAAGCCAAATATCCTTAACTTTTTGTGAGTACCGTATATTGTTCTTCACAATGAAGGTCAGACATCCAAGAGGGTGGTATATTGGTATCACATGGTGGTCATGATTCTTAATCCCTGTTTTAATAACTACCACCAACTATACATCATCACATATGCCTCAGAGATCAAAACTACAAAAATATGCATACTAACTATGGTGCCTATTAGCAAACACTCAAAACTCCTCGTCTTGTCTCGTCTCGTCTCGTCTCGTCTTCTACCACTTTTCTGGGGATCCGGGTCGCGGAGGTAGCAGTTCGAGCAGAGAAGCCCAGACTTTCCTCTCCCCAGCCAACTCCTCCAGCTCTTCAGGGGGGACACCAAGGTGTTCCCAGGCCAGCCGGGAGATATAATTTCTCCAGCGTGTCCTGGGTCTTCTCCAGGGTTTACTCCCAGAGGGACGTGCCCGAAACACCTCCAATGAGAGGCATCCAGGGGGCATCCCGATCAGATGCCCGAACCACCTCAACTGGCTCCTTTCGATGTGGAGGAGCAGCTGCTCTACTCTGAGCTGCTCCTGAATGACTGAGTTCCTCACCCTATCTCTAAGGGTGAGGCCAGAAACCCTGTGGAGAAAGCTCATTTCAGCTGCTTGTATTTGCGATCTCATTCTTTCGGTCCCCCCCCGTGGATCGCCACCTTATTGTGGTGGGGGGGTTTGCGAGTTCTTATGATCCCAGGAGCTATGTTGTCGGGGGCAGTTTGCCCCTGGTAGGGTCACCCATGGCAAACAGGTCCTGGGTGAAGAGCCAGACTAAGAGCGGTCCAAGGATCC
>VUQH01077843.1:0-23841 GCA_015106775.1 Etroplus canarensis
CCAACCCTCTGCATGTCCTCTTTCACATTTCACTGTGAACTAAATACAAAACTCTTTGTTACAAATTAAAATATAATTTGAAAAATGAGGAAAATGCAGAACCTCAAAAAATAGCTTAAATTTCTTTATATCTGAGTATTTGATTGGCTTCATTTTATTTTAATTTATAAATGTTTGGCTCAAGGTCAGGTGACTGTGGAGGGGAAGTCCATGACAGTTAGCGTTCTTTCCTCATTAAGTTCTTGTGAGGCCAAACTGCTGCTGTTGGTCATTTACGTGGTAGGTCCTTTGACATGTGTTCCATGGAGAACCGGGTAATGGCATAAGAGTGGTGTGAATGAGGAGGGTTACTGCTGTGAAGGGGTGGGTTTTAATCCAAAACACATTTTTCAAGCAGTTTTTATTGCCCAAAGCTATTTTTGTACCTTTCAATTGATTAATCAGCATTGGTAATTTGGCAGAGGTTCTACGCTGGATGCCCTTCCTGACGCAACCCTCCATGGCGAATGAGCAAACCACAAAGCTACCAGGGACACTATTGTCCAAAGCTAATAAACTGTTTTGTTTTTTTTTTGTTCTTTTTTACCCAACCGAAATAAGTAGTTTCTAGTACCTAAACCTAAACAGTAAATGGAAGTGGAAGTAAGTGCAAAATAGAGATCACCAGCAGATGTGAACAAGATTATCCTGACTGTTAACCCAGGAAATACCCCCACGCCCCACCCCCATTAAAAAAGTATTCTAATTCTGATTCTGATTCTGAGATTATGCCAGCAGCACCTTTCCTCCTACCTTTGGTGACTCTTAAACGTGGCCTTAATCCACCAATGTATCCACAGCTGGAGCATCAGTGCACCAACACTAAAGGACCCCTTTAGTGGGGTCCTTTAGTGTTGGACCCCACTACGTGACAAAGCTGCATTATACAACACCTTGTGTGAGAATGTTAGACTAGTAGACCTGTCAAGTTATGTAGATCAGTGTTACATTTAACCCAATGCACCTGTACTCATATAAAGCCAGAGAAGGCAGAGCATGCCCCCACTTCCTCAGCGCAACCACATTATTCCTTTGTTGCTTTTCAAGATTCAGGATTCAAGAAGCTTTATTATCATTTCAACCACATATAGCTGATTCAGAACATAGTAAATGAGACAATGTTTCTCCAGCACCTGGTGCAACATAAACAAACAACATAAAGATTATACGAAAAAAAATCACAGAGCTAGGACTAAGGGGTTTTATTTTTGTTTCATTTTAGGTAATGCAGATAATGAGTGTGTGTGTGTGTGTGTGTGTGTGTGTGTGTGTGTGTGTGTGTGTGTGTGTGTGTGTGTGTGTGTGTGTGAATGGGTGAATGTGGCTGTTATTTTAAGAAAAAGCTCAGCAATAGTACAAGATCCAGTCCATTTAAATTCTTGCTGCACCTATTAAAGGAAAAAAGCATGCTTCATTTAAATTTGACTGCGGTTTTAAGATGGAGCTCAAGCTTACTGAGTACAAACACTTATTTCAAACTGATTCAGCTTTTTTGCTGAGGATTATCACAAAGACCCATCTCTCGTAGAATATGGGTTCCGTTCAACACTTCTGTATTCCAAACAGTTACTGCTAGAAGTCTGTTTATGTCAGTGTTGAGTGTCTGAGGTGAGAAATTCTACAGTCTGAAATGTCTTAGCACAGTAGTTGTCTGTCAGCTATAGCACACTATATGTCTAGCTATAATCTAGATAGACACATTGTGATTTTATTAATCTTGAATTATGTGTTAACTCACACTGCATGTTTTATTTAGCCTTCCTGCCTCCAGAACTTTCTGGTCCTGACTTTTCTACTCACACTGTACAGTGCTTGGACTGAATGTAAGCACTGAGCCCTGCTCACTTTCTCTACTGAAAATTCCTGTAAAGTTTATTCAAACAAGATATCCTGTGTCCTCAGAGTTGATAGAAAGAAGCATTACTTTGTACATTTCTGAAACTGAAACTTCATTGCTGGTTTGAATTGTTAGTCTAAGTTAACTGTAAATATGTTGCTCTTTTGTATACACTCTCTTAGTCCTTGAATGCTTGAACGGTTACAGTAAGAGTTATGGCCAAGAAACACCTCCGAGTGTTTAAAAATTAATAATAAAGATTATTGTTATTTTATATATTTCTTTTAGTTTCTCTTGCTCACATTATCACTTATGTTTCAACCATGTACAGTATGAAAAATAGACATAGTGACTATGACAGCATCCATTAAAATGTTGTTGCAACCATAGGAGCTGATTGGGCTGCTGGATCACAAGGATGGATAGAAGAATTGACAACACTTTTGAGGTCCGTGCATCCTGACCATCTACAGGAGCTAAACTGTTTGCTGTACCTTTTCCAAACTTTGTATGGTTAATACCTATGATGTGTAGAAGAGTCAAGGTAACAAAGGGTCAGAAGGTGGTGGAGTTCTAGACATTTCAATCACCGATGGAGGTTGACACTTAGTTACAGCTGTAATCAGAAGGACAAGTTAGCTATTTGCTCCTCCTTCCTAATGATACCACAACAAGTTGGCTATGTCATGTGTCTCAGCCAAGTGAGAGCAAGGATTTGTGGCCAGTACACATATTAACAGACACAAGTGTACTGTAGTCTGAAATCTTCATAACCAATAACAAACAATAGTCATAAGTTAAAATTACATAATAAACAAAATGGTACCCTAAAGTCTCCCTGCATTCTGTTACCTATAATGATGTAAATTCCAGCTCTAGGTGTGACATGCTGTAGGGATATGTATTGTTGTGAGAGAAAGTGAAATCTATAATTAATGCATGATGATGCATGAGTTGGAAATGCAATGTAGCAAAATCACATCTAGACACAATCAGGATAAATGAATGCTGAAGAAAATGAGGACTTGTTGGCTGCTTCTACAGCATATAATATTCAGTATACGAATGGGATTTTTCTAACACGTTCAGTTTTGGGGGCATTGCTGTATTAATACATGGGCTTGAGAGTTTGTATTGACCAAGTCATACTTGTCAGATGTGACAAAGCAGTTGAGTGAACTCCCAGGGACACAGAGGTGAGAAGTTGAAGGCCGACCATGATGAGTTTCTGGCTCTCACTCAACCATCAACATCCGTTCACCCGCACATTTTTTATGGTGAAGGGCGTATTATGCACAAGGGCTGGGTGAGGGAGTGTCAGAGGAAAGATCAAACAGAGTGTGTAGAAGTGTGTATGTGTGCGTGTCTCAGCACAGGCCTGGCCAGCCGGTACGAGTCACCGCCAGTAGCCATGTTTTATTCTTTTTCATGTTGCAGACACGCCTGCCACTCACTGTCAGAGCCAGCCCACTCAAATAGCTTCAAAGGCTACTGTAAGCTTGACATCTATCATCAGTTGCTTCGTTAGGTGAACACACACACACACACACACACACACACACAGACAGACAAAAACACATGCGCAGTGCAGCAGGGAAACCTGAAGGTTGCGGTCTTTGAGTGTGTTGAAGGTCATTGTTTTTGCTGTGCATATTGTGTCTGCTGGTGTTTATATGTAATGGGTTAGACCTAGTTCAGACTTCTCACAGTCAGCTAGTTACTGTTATCATCTACAGAAACAGAGCAGCATGTCAGAGTAAATAATGAGCTGTAAAAAAATGATGCCTAATGTTTGGTGTATTAGCAAGAATAGTGTGCATTCAGTTAATTTTTAGGGTGAATATGTCAGCAAATAAATGACCACTTGCAGACACAGAGCAACAATAATGTTCATTCAAATTTCTTTTGTCTCGGCACTCAGTCGGTATTTAGCTCTGTTTGTCTCTACTAACTGCAGGGAAATATATCTGTCTGCCTGGCACCAAATTGCTCCAGTACAGTGTGTCATTTAAAGCTGATTTCCTGGAGTCTCAGAATAAATATACAGACCTGGAAATAAGCAGAAAAGATGCTTCACTTACAGCTTCCTTTCAATAAACCCTTATTGACTAATCATCTTTCTGCCTTCTTTGCCTCTCTGTCAGATCCTCCGCATCTGTACAAGATACACCCCTGACCAGGACACCATGACCTTTTCAGATGGACTGACCCTCAACCGGACGCAGATGCACAATGCTGGCTTCGGCCCGCTCACTGACTTGGTGTTCACTTTTGCCAACCAACTCCTGCCCATTGAGATGGATGACACAGAGACAGGCCTCCTCAGCGCCATCTGTCTCATCTCTGGAGGTGGGAAATTGGGGAAGAGCACAGGTCATTTAGTGAAAAGGGGGGTGGGGATGGTGGTTGGTGATTCACTTGTCATTCATTGATTACCATCAAAGAATGATAAGAGAATGACAACTGAAGACTGTGCCTCAGAGAGAACGTAAAGGACACAAATATAAGATGATTGCATTTTTGTAAGTGTTGAAATTGTCACACCAGTTTATGTTTACCAGAAAGGATGAATTAAGCACTATGTTTGACTGCAGTTCTTTACATGATATACTATGATCTTTGCCATGGCTGAATGAAGGACTACCAACTGCAAACACTAGTAGCCCACAGACGGGTTATTTATCACACTGCCCCCTGGTGACAGTAAATGACTACTACATGTTGACAACAGTGTGAAGCTGTGTGTGGGATATCTTAACTTATTGATGTCCCAGATAAGTTTTGTGTACTGCCGGTCATCTATATGTTGATCAATTCCGGTGTTTTGATGCACTCAGGAAACACTAATATCAGTCTAAGATAAAAACATCAAAGTAAATACTGTTAGCAGCCTGATTGTATCATATACTCAGCACAAATCTTGATAACTCTGGAGTCAACAGACGCGCTGGTGAGTCCACATCACTTGAGCAAACCCTTGCTTTTATTCTTGGGCGTTGCTGTTGACTCCAGAGGGTTGAAGACATAAAGTAAACAGTTGATGGTGAAGTGTGGAGAACATCAAATAGGCATTGACAACATTATTCTCTCTGCATTCAAAATATGCTTCATTTCTCTCCATTCAACACAGTTATCCCATATTGACTTCTCCAGCTAAATATTGAGTAGAATTGCAGCCCGGCTTGGGAGAAAAGTAAGTGGAGTCTGAACCAAGTAGGCCAATCACAGGTTTCTATGAATAAGGCGGCGCTGTTCAGACTACCAAACATGTTAAGGAGAGAAGCAATAAGGATAATGTACAGGCATGTCATGGCAGCACATCTTAGAGGAATAAAATGTTTAAACTGCCCTCTGAAGGAAAATGAGCCTGTGCTGCTTGTTTTTCACCAAGATATCTGAGGTCTCATGACTGCCTCATGTCAGGCTACACATCCATAGAAGGTTTTACTGTATGATCGCCCAAAGTTGTGCTTCAGTACTCTTTATCTCTCCCCGCTCTCCCTGCTCCCCATCATTTTCATCTGCACTCAGGTTCTATCGCTGCTGGGTTTTCATTCAGCAATGTGTATTTATTATACTCTGCCCACAAAGCCTTGGTACATATTACAGGCTCTTGCATAATCCATGAAAAGTGCAAGACACTTCTGATTGCATTTGTAATCACACACCTTGACTGCAGGTCCCCCAGCTTTGGATTTGAGTGCACACACTGCCACCTTATGGCCTGATGGTGTAGTGTTTGTTCAAGAATACAAAGTCTGATATTGCTTCATACCACTCACATGCAGTTTTCAATAAACTGTCTCATGGAGAAGCATGAAAACGATTTTTATTTGTACAGTCTATTCATGTTCACGTCAGGGTCAAAATACTTATTTTTGATGAATTCGTTTGTTCATGTTTTAGTTAATTGATTATTTAGACTCCAAATTAAGTTCAAAAGATTTTTAATAAACAAACCACAAAAGCCTACAGTTTATTAGGCTGAAGTAGAAAAATCACAAAAGTACAAAAACAAGCCAACAGGAAACCAAGTAATCCAGGAGAACATAAGGGGAAGCCACAGGGAAATACAGTAAATACTGCAACATACTGAGGGGAGGGGAGTACCATTCATACACACTGACCCAAACAGAATCTGTGGATTTTTAATAGTTCTCTGCAGTGATTCAGGGAAAAATCTGCAGATTTTTTTTTTTTTTTGCTTGTTACATTATCAGTAATAGTGTTATGGTTTACACGTTTGCTTTACAAGCAAAAAGCAAAAGGTCCCTGATTTGATTCCAGGTGGGGAAATAAACCCCTCTCACCATGCAATGGTGTGTCAGGTAAGACATTCGGCATAAAATCTCTGCCAAATTGCCAAAGTGCATTAATTGCACGTGGCGACCCCTTGGGGACAATACAAGGGCGCAGCCGAAGGTACATTTTCAGTTTAAAAAATCATAATCACTGTTTCCTGAGCAAATATATTGACTTATTTGAAACAATAAATCAACCTACATTTTTTCAACATTACTCTTGACTGAATAGATTTATACATTTATTTAAGCTTTTAAATTTAAAACTTGCAATTTCATCATGAAGACTTCAGAGCATGTTTTTAGGACAGCCTTTTCACATTGATCAAAGTCATAGCAACATACACTAGTGACAGAGAGGCGGAAATGGCCAACATTTGCTTAGCAGCATGCACCTCTTCAATCTCTGTACATAATGTGCAGAATTCTGCAGGTGCAGCTTTTGTGCAGGCCTGCTGATTAGAAATGGAACCGCATTTACAACCACAAACATAAATGTAATTTATTTGGATTTTATTGGATAGACCAGCACAAAGTAGTGCATAAGTGTGAAGTATAAGAAAAATGATTTATAGTTTTCAAATTTTTTTACAAATAAAAATCTGGAAAGTGTGGCGTGCATATGTATTTCGCGCCACTCAGTCATTACTTTGTAGAACCACCTTTCAATGCAATTACAACATCAAGTTGATTGGAGTATGTCTCTACCAGCTTTGCACATCTACAGACCGAACTTTTCGCTCATTTTCTTTGCAAAATAGCTCAAGCTCAGTCAGACTGGATCAAGATCGTCTATGAACAGCAATTTTCAAGTCTTGCCACAGATTCTCTGTTGGATTTAGGTCTGGACTTTCAACTGCTGCCCCAAGGGGTCACCACAGCAGATTAATCTACAGGTGTGATTTGGCCAGATGCACTTCCTGACAACCCTCCCATTTATCCAAAGTTTGGGACTGGCACACTAGCTTGTGATCCAGAAGACTGGCTTGCATCTCTTCCTGGTTGCAAACCAGGGACCTTGAGCATGTTAGACAAATGTATAAACCACTACACTATTAAAAAAACTGCAATGCTACTAAATAAATTCCATGAATACAAACATAACTAGAACTAAAATACAACAAAGACTATGGCTCTTGATACTAAGGAGTAAATGAAAATCAAAACCTTCTTTCTTTTAGGGGTCACCACAGCAGATCATCTGCCTACATCTCACCCTATCTCTTGTATCCTCTTCCCTCACACCAACCCTCTGCATGTCCTCCTTCACTACATCCATGAACCTTCTCTGTGGTCTTCCCCTTTTCCTCCTGCTTGGCAACTCCATTTTTATCATCCTTTGTCCAATATATCCACTATCCCTCCTCTGAACATGTCCAAATCATCTCAGCCTTGCCTCTCAGAATTTATCTTTAAACCTCTCATCCTGAGCTGTCCCTCTGATGTACTCATTTCTGATCCTGGCATGTTGCTGCTATTAAATTCAAGATCATTTCATGACATAGTAAACTCTTTCACTTTCCACATTTCACAGTTTCTGCGTTTTTTGTGGTGTGTCAAAAAGATGGACCCAATCTCAATGAGGTATATTTTTCGATAGCAGCACACAATGACACAAAGTTAGTTGTGGTCTTTAAAAATCTATGCCCCGCCCATTCATGTGGTGAACATTTTAGTCACAGGTGGTTCGTGGTTAATATAGCAATTTCAAATGGGGTCCATCTTTTTGAAACACCCTGTATATTTTACACAGTGTCTCAACCTTCTTGGAATTTGATTGTATTTTTCTGGAATCATTCACTCATTCATCGTCTTCTGCTTGTCCAATTCAGGGTTGCGGGTGGTGCTGGAGCCAATCCCAGCTGTCATGGGGCAAACGGCAGGGTACACTCTGGACAGGTCACTAGTCTGTCACAAAGCCAACACAGAGAGACAAACAATCATAAACACACACCTAAGGTCAATTTAGAATTACCATTTAACCTAACCCCCTCCGCATGTCTTTGGACTGTGGGAGGAATCCGGAGCCACCGGAGAGAACCCACACAGAAGGGCCAGCTGTTGGATTTGAACCCGGACCCTCTTGCTGTGAGGGAACAGTGCTAACCACCGTGCTGCCCTGTATGTTTCTGGAATCATTTTAATTCAAAATGATATCATACATTACAAGTTTAAAATGCTACACCTAAAAACTGTTAGGTTGGCTACAGACCTGTTAAACCAAACGAAAATTGCCAAAATGACAAATGTACAAGATTAAAAGAGAACTAAAAATCCTAAACATGGCAGCTTTGAGACAGTGCTTGTAGCACAGAGCCATTGGTGCTTCTGACTACTGAGTCATCCATATAATAACTGTGTGGAAAGAAGTTGAATGGATGTCTTGCTTTGAATACCAGTGTGCTGATCAGCTTTGATGTGTTCAGCTGTTGCTTTCCCGCTGTGTAAAACTTCACAGCTATCAGTGCTGAGCTATGTTGTCAAAAGAAATGATTCAGTTCAGCTTTCTGATCAGGCTATCTAGTTAAGGCCCTCTTTGCAATCTCTCTTCTGCAATGAATCATTTGACATAATGAGATAAACTTTTTCTTCTTAATCAAACCAGGCTTCACGCTGTCATACATGTATTAGCCTTGAGCTTGTCTACATCAGATTAAACTAAGATTTGGATTTGTCATAATTGAGCTTCAAGTCTGACTTGCTCTGTGTGTGTGTGTGTGTGTGTGTGTGTGTGTGTCAGACCGTCAGGACTTAGAAGAGCCCTCTAAAGTGGACCAGCTGCAGGAGCCGCTGCTTGAAGCTCTCAAGATCTATGTGAGGAAGCGTCGGCCAAGCAAACCACACATGTTCCCCAAAACCTTGATGAAGATCACAGACTTGCGCAGTATCAGTGCTAAAGGTAGGAAAAGAAAAGAATAAAGCAGCTACAATGGCCCAGTCAAGACGGATGTGCATAAACTGCCTACAAACCTCAATGAACTGAAGCAACATTGTAAAGAATAGTGGGCCAAAATTCCTTCACAATCATGTGAGACTGAAAAATAATAGAGAAAACCATTACTTCAAGCTGTTGCTGCTAAAGGTTGTTCTACAAGCTATTGAATCATAGGGTTCACCTAGTTTGTCACAGGACTTTCTTTTTCACACAACTGTTATGTAAATCCCATCTGCAGCAAACCTGGACCTCTTCTTTATTCTTTTCTTTTTCAGTCATTCTGCTGTAGATTTGCTGCTGTGTTTGGGATCATTGTCCTGTTGCATGACCCAATTTCAGCCAGGCATTAGTGGTCAAACAGATGGCCTCACCTTTAAAATACTTTGGTATACAGAGGAGTTCACCATCAACTCAGTGACTGCAAGGTCCCTAGATCCTGTGGCTGCAATACAAGACCAAATCATCACTGCTGTCCAGTCGTGGGACAACAGGGATTATGCTGACACACACCTGAATGCTCTTCACCAGCAAACTGCGAAAATCTTAGCCAGTCTCATCACTGGCTGAGGTTCAGTTAATCAAGGTCATTTGATTAACAGCACCTGGCTGATACTTACCCACTTTATCCCTGTGAAAGCAGTAAGGGTGTACTTAGTTTTTCACAAAACTCTTTGTAAAAACAACATCGAATTTATGGCAGTAATGCCAAACGTACTTCTGTGTTGTTGTTTTCAGTTTAGTTTAGTTTCAGGTAATTTTCCAATTGGATTTTCTCATTTCAGGTTAGATTTAGTTTTTTCAGTGTTAAACTAAAACCTAGGATTATGTTTACTGGACTTAAATCTTGATCCTTTTTGGTCATAGTAGTTAAAAAGACAAAAACTATTTGGGTTAACTAGAATGTGTTTTATACGTAGTTTAACTTTGGTTTTATTTCAGTGTAATAGCCTTGCCCACAACAGCTCTTCCCAGATTTGTGCACGCATGTCCCATTTGCATTTGACATCTTAGGTTGTCACCTGGGTGACAATTTAATGAGCCTTCCCACTGGTTGCTAAGATGGAGTGGTTGAATTTGAATTTTTCCCATGTTTTCAAGCTATTAAAAATCTCTGCTTATATGTATGGTAACTTACTGAACTTGAAGCTGTTGTTTCCAGTGTCTCACTTAGATAAGTTTTAAAAAAAATTGTGGAAGACAAGTGACAATGAGCAAGCGCTTTTCCTCACTTTTACTTTACCGATTCTGGCTGCCACTAAAACTATTAAGCTTAACTTTCTTTTGCTAACTTTTAATGCTGGATTGGCTTATAGTGCTGAGCCTTTACCCCTATATGAGCCTAAGTCTCCTCAGAGATACTCAAATACATCTCTGGAACTTAATGCAGACCAGAGCACCGTGACTTCAGAATGACCTGCCTGAAGAAGTTGTTATAAACTTCTCTTTTTCACTTTTGCTGGATCTCTCCATGAACTCTGTCTTTCAAGGCTGCAGTTTTATAATGTTGCATAGGTTCAGTTGGTTACATTAGGAGCTTATATTCTTACTGAGCCTTTTACTGTACTAGGTTTATTTGTCTCCTAATCCTTTAAGTACCACTTATTCAAGGTTTTACATTTTGGCTATATATCAATTCTGTATTTGATACCAAAGCAGCTGCTTTGTGCCCCAAATGACAAACTAGGGCCATGAAGTGAAATTTATTTTCATTTTGCAAAAGATTTGTTACTTAAACAGTCATTAAACCAGCATGACTGAAGCCTAAAAAAGCTTTCTCTAAAAAGATTAAAATGGACTAACTATCCACTTCATTCGGTTCACTCTGCTGATACCAGGTTGGAACCCCCATTTACCTTCAGAACTTCCTTAATTCTTCACAGTGCTGGAAACATTCCTCAAATAATTTGGTCCATCTTGACATGATGGCATCACAGAGTTGCTACAGATTTGCTGGCTGAACATCCATGAGACTCTCCGATTCCACCAAATGCCAGAGGTGCTCTGTTGGACTGAGATCTGCTGACTGTGGAGGACATTTGAATACAGTGAACTCGTTTTCAAGTTCAAGAAACCAGTTCAACATGATTTGAGCTTTGTGACATGGTGCAGCACCCTTCTGGAAGCAGCCATCAGTAGATGATACACTGGTCATAAAGGGATGGACATGGTCACGAACAAAACTTAGGTTGGCTGTGGTATTTAAATAATACTCAGTTGGTACTAAGGGGCCCAAAGTGTGCTAAAAAATATCTTTTACACTGTTATACCCCCATCACGCTGTACCGGTCTGGAGCGGAGCTCTAAGGCAAAGCTATCGATTTACTGGTCTATCTACGTTCCTGCCCTCACCTATGGTCATGAACTTTGGGTAATGACCCAGAATGAGACTGCGAATACAAGCGGAAATGAGCTTTCTCTGCAGGGTTGCTGGGCTCATTCTTAGGGACAGGATGAGGAACTTGATAATCCGGGAGAGGCTCAGAGTAGAGACATTGCTCCTCCGCATTGAAAGGAGCCAGTTGAGGTGGTTTGGGCATCTAATCAGGATGCCTCCTGGACGCCTCTCACTTGAGGTGTTTCAGGCACATCCCTCTGGGAGGAGACCCAGAGGAAAACCCAGGATACGCTGGAGAGACTGTGTCTCCCAGCTGACCTGGGAACACCTTGGAGTACCCCCTGAAGAGCTGGAGGAGGTGGCTGGGGAGAGGAAAGTCTGGGTTTCTCTGCTCGAACTGCTGCCTCCGCGACCCGGACCCCTGGAAAAACGCCGTTCCTTGCGACCCTTCTGGGTATTTGCAACAAATTGTTTTTGATGGTTCTGTGGTCATGTCCTTATATCTTGGCAATTTCAAGAGTGCTGCATCCCTCTGAAAGACGTTTTATAGTTTTTGACTTTTTAGAGTCTGTTAAATCTCTTTTCTGGCCCATTTTGCCTAGGAAAAGAAGCTGCTTGACTGTGCACTCCTGATATAGAGTGTGGATCTCCTAAGGCCAGACCCTCCCTCATTACACAAATTCACATTACCTTGTATGCTTAAATCCATTAGGCATTTGAGTTTATACAGCTTGGAGTTGGAAAGTATGTATAAAATGACAATATGGTCAAAATACTCCTCCTAATACTCCGCCTAATAATTGTGTACGCAGTGCAGATAATCAGTTTCTGAAATCCTTAGACCACCCTGTCTAGCACCAACAACCACGCTATTTTCAACCACTTAAATCACTTTTCTTCCCCATTCTGATGCCTGGTTTGAACTTCACCAGGTTATCTTGGCCATAAATGCACTGAGTTGCTCCCCTGTGTTTGGCTGACTAGATATGTGCACCAACAAGTGGTTGAGCAGGTGTACCTATGAAGTGGCTATAGTGAGTGTATAAAAGAAATCTTAACTCAGTTGTTAATACTAACAAGGGTTTCAACAGTCATTTCCATCTCAAGGTTTTCATAGAAGAATGGAGTTGCCATGAAGTTGAGTGTGAGATTTCGGTCATTGTATGTTGGAAAAGGCTGATGAAGCCTTTGAAATGTTGTTGAAAATGAGAAAAAGCTTGTTAGTGGTAAAAATTCACATGATGGTTTAAAACAGTTTTTTTCCTCATCGTGTTCTTGCAGGAGCAGAGCGGGTCATCTCTCTAAAGATGGAGATCCCAGGTTCCATGCCACCACTTATCCAGGAGATGCTGGAGAACTCGGAGGGCCAAGATGGCCAGAGCAGTAGCAGCACTTCAGTCGAGGCGGGGCCTAGCCCCAGTAGCAAAGGCAGCCCCAACGAGGATTCTGCCACTCTGGAGTCACCTAAGTCCTTGGAAAGTAAGGAGGCTACAGCCACATCGCTCAGCGACGAGCACTAGGATTCACCTGGGAGCCTCTGAAACTCTCTGGCATTCCTTTGCACAAAATTGAACATTCGGGCACCTACCCCGACTCCTTCGCTTGATATTACGTTATCTTTCAATTTTTCCCTATTTTCTCTCCAATTTCCCTGAAATTCTCTCACTAAAAGAAAACGTCAACACGGAGGCCTCAAAAGGATCAATGCTTTGTGTAAATTTCTGAATTGAGCTCTTATTTGGCGTTATATCTCTGTGACTGTGACAGGAAGGGCATGGCCCTAACAAACCACCAGAGATGATACTCCTCAGGTCTCCTGTGTAAATTCTTATCTGCATGACGGGAGTTTGATAAGTGGTTTCTCTCGCGCTCTCTCGCTCTCTCTTTTTCTCTACCATCTCTTTTCCTTACTCATATTGTTGGCATACGTGCATTGTATATACCATTGAATGGTTTGGTCTCTGTTTCTAAAGATGAATTTTGTGGTGCTTTATTCATTGTCTTAAATATTATCTATGAGGTGAGACATCAAGGTTTAAAGTAGGACTAATTGTAAGTCCTTCAAAAGGTTATCTAGAATGTTACTGCAAATAGACATTATGGAAGTCTAATATTTTATATTTGTTATTATATTTAAAACTGTTTTTGTCTTTTATAACACTTATTGGTTCATGTTTCTCCATGAATGAGTATACATCTGCACCACCAGAATGCAAAGCTCCTCTCAATATCGACAGCCGAGTCTGTTTAGGTGTTTCCTCAAAGGAGGGAAGCACAACAGCAGAAGCCTTTGATGCACACTCATCAGGCTGGCCGTGTGTGTTACACTTTCAAATCTCAAGTAAACTGCTGAGAGCCAATGTACAAGATTAGATTTAAAATGAACCCGTCTATGAAATCAACTCATGTGGTGGCTGTATCTCCTCAGTAAATCAGTTTACCTCATGTCAAAAGAGATTGGAAAATTAGGTTGATGATAGATGCCAGAGGTTTTTCTGCAACAGGCTGGGATTAAATAGAATCCTTTTCCCTGTTACCTTAGCTTTACCAAGATTCAACTTAAACTGTGGTACACTTTCATTTCTGCTCATTTCACAATGACTTCCACAATGACTGTAAAGCCTGGAAAAGACACCATGTACTCACACCATCTGGCCTTCTGCTGTAGAAAACAGAGACAGTTCTGGCCTGATTTTAACTGAGTCTATAACTGCATTTCCACCACAGGAACATTCATAAGAGCCAAGGAACCTTTGAAGAAAGCCAGCACATCTCCATTACAGGGCCCAGGTAAAATTAGATCATAGGGAATAATTTTACATCATAAAAAGTCCCAAACAACAGTCCAAAGACAGCTTTTAGTTCACTGAAAAAAGTGCTTAAGATGTTCTAAGTACTTTTGGTGGAAATTTGATTCATGTAAATTTGTGTTCATTGCTGAAAGAACACACAGAATTACTGTAATAAAATCACACTTAAAACAGCTAGCCATGTTATAATCTCCTTTATTTGGAGGTAAAACTGAAAGCTAGCCAAATGTTGCTAGTAACCTCTCATTGCACAGAAAAGCTGCACAAATTACTTGCTTAAATGGACTTTCCTGTGGTTAATAATGTTAAAGTCCAAGTCAGTATAGCTAAGTGTTTATTTAAAATCTGATTATCTGAACGCGTATGGTTCCTGTTGTGTCAGGCTTCTTGTTAGCAATATCTCTAAGTCCCAAATTTAGTAATTTTTGGGGGGGTTTATATTTGTCTTGCGATCTTATGATTTGTGCATTTCTATTGTTTGATCATTTAAGTCAGGTTGCCATGTTAATGTTTACCTTGGTGATTAAAATATTATTAACTAATAAGAACCACAGTCAGAAATAACCTAATGAGACCCACAAAACTGCAGTCAGTTTGCTTCAGTGTCAGTCTGATGAGTGTGATTCTAACGCTAACAGCACGTTCCACCAACCCCATATGGGGTTGGCAAGGCTCTTCAAACTGCTTTTTTCTCCATTTTCGGAAGTGTCTTGTTTGAATCAGTGAAACATAGGGGCAATACTACGGATGACCAATCCACATGGGTAGGGATGATTGTGCACTAATGTAGAAAGCACATAGTGGGGTAGGTTCTGGAAATACACCCCAAACTTTGAGCTTGCTCTTTAGACTTGCTGGTGTAACCCACATTTAATGATGCAAAAAGGAGATTCCAGGCGAACTTAGTTCAGTCAAGTAAAGCTTCTCTTTGGATATTTGGATCCAAATGAGCACTTAATCTCATTGGCAGTAAAATGGGTGATGTGTCTTACATTGGATGAGCTTGTCCTGCTGAAAAAGATGATTTTAAAAAGCTACTTTTATCCACAGCCGAGGCCAGTACAATGCTGAACAATAAAAAATAAACTTTGATATATCTTTTTATGGGACCCAGATCTCTTATTAGCCCACTACTCAGTAATAATGACCCCATGTCACTCTAATGCTGTTGCTATTCACTTATAGAACAGTAACAAACTATCTGTAGAACATGGTGAGCCTTTGATAAGCAGCTGTAACACTAAAACTAAAAAAATGAAGATTATGTTCAATTAAGTCAACTAATTAAGTACAAAAGTTATATTACTGAGAACATTAATGTGTTCATTCTGTGTGAAATGTTTTTTTATTTCAGAAATTATGCAGTGAAAAGGAAAAGACAACCTAGTTTTAGATTTTTTGGTCTGAATAAACAGCTTTGTTTTCACATGATGAATATATAGGCAGAGATTTGTAGCAGCAGGTGTTAAAATTGGTAAATGATGACTGAAATATTCATTTCACACAGAAAATCAAGTTGCAGTTTTGATTAAAATAAATCTGCTTCGTGAGATTTGAAACCAGATTTCAGTTTCAGACAACAGTGTCTCAGGCCCCACACGCTCAAATTACATCTAAACTTGTTGAAGCTGAATTTAGTATTAAAAACATTTAGCCCAATATGAACACAGAGTTCCACGGTTCCTCCTCAGACATGTAAGTTAAAGAAGAGAAGAGCTCTGGACTATATTATGCTTTCTTCATCCAGACATGGAACTTTTTTTTGTGTGTTAGCTAATGAGTTTTAATTTTAGGAAATACCAGTTTTTGCTTTCTTGTTGAAAGCAAAATGAGAGAATCAATACCATTCTTGTGTCTTTGCATTACTGGAACTAGAGCCTTAAGTTTACAGCAAACCTCATTACTTGTCACATTAAATTTGCCTTCGTTATTCTTTGGACAAACAGAGTTTTGCAACCAGCAACCAGATTTCTGAAGGGGTGCACTATGAAGTAAGTTCAGTGTAGCTTGGTTTTCTTTGCATTATCTGGTTTGTCAGAGGTAAAAGCTCTCATGACAGTAGTACTCGACCTTCTTTGTTAACCCAGGCTTTCAGCTTCAGTCTCTGTGCCTGCTCACATAAAGGTTTGATGCATAATTGGACGTAAAATAGACCAAACGAGTGCCACCTAACCTCCTCTGCATTTGACCTATTTTTGCATTAAAACCTTTAAGTTAAATGGATTTTTATGTTAATTTATCTTTTAAATTTATGTAATGGACCTACATAAAATAGTTGCTGCAGACATTAAAAATACTGTTTTAAAAATATCTAATGAAAAGTAATGCATGCATATGTATTCATGCCCTTTGCTATGAAGCCCCTAAAAAAGATCAGGTGCTACCAATCGGTACTTTTGCAAGCGACTATACTTCCATTGGAAATAATATTAGTGGAACAGCTGAGAGAATATTAAAAGAATATAAAATGTATAGCAGCCAAAGGCAACACATTGTTAATCTTGTGAACTGAGTTAATACATTTATTTTACCTCTGCAAGCTGCTGTTTACTTCTAAAATGATGGCTGCTTATTAGAGTTATGAAAATGTATTCTTAAACAGTTCATGTAACTCAGTGCACTCCTCTGATACTGTTCTTCAGAAAGAGATGTATAAATCACATTAGCTTTTGGCAAGATCAAAGTGAAATTATCTCTATTGACTGTTTTCTAATCTGTGTTTTATTGGCTGCAGTTCTAGGTAAGTAAAACGAGCGTGGCAGCAAATTGGGGCAAAGCATAAAGATTAATTTAAGCTTTTTCTGCATCACCAATCAAATTTAAAAAAAAAATAAACCTAATAAGTCTGCACTGCTGTAACTGTACTATATGGCTTTCTTCACTTGTAAGGTACAATACAAAAAGGTCACATGTATAAAACATATTCTAGTCATAAAGCAAAATGTGTAATAGTTGTGTTGGTCCACAGTGCAAAATTTACTTTTTTCTTACAATCAAGGCTATAAAATTGGTGGGTGGTAGTAGCCACCTTGTCACAACAGCCTGGTATCATGAAATGTATATTAATAACATATCTAGTATTTAACACCACGGATGGCTCTATATCCATGAGATTAACCCTGAAACCACCCTTTTTCAGGTGTCATTCTGTATTGTGAAATGACACACAACAAATTTTAACCACACAGCAGTAGATTCAAATGGAAACAGTGAATGAAACTTAAAGTATGTGAAAAACAAAAAAAAATCCAAAAAATAATGGTAGACTACAGTGTTTTTAAAAAGGGCTGGAGTGCCAAACAAATGCTGTAAAAACAGCTGAAATTAACCAACTCCTAAAAATACAGAAATTTTACATAATTAAAATACAGTTTGTAGCATTACATTTACATGAGATCTTGTGTATTTGGGGGGATTTTTAATACTAAAAACCATGTTAATGTGTAAAATCAATGAAATTACTAATAAATATGGTCCAACACTGCTGTAATACAAACAATCAGGCTTAATATTGCAGAAGAGTACCGTTATTAGTTAGTTGGGTTTTAATATTTAATTTTATGTTTAAAAGCAAGACACTGAACCCAAATTGCTTCCAGTGCATCCATCGTAGTGTGAATGTTTGTGTGATAGTTAAAATGTGCTTAAGGCATAGAATAAAGCATTGTATGCATGTGTGTGTGAATGCATGACCAAGGGTAGTAGTAAAAATCACTTTGAGTGCTCAGTTAGAGCAGAACAGCACTGTAAAACTAAAAGTCCATTTACAATACAAAAAGGCCCCAGCCAGCTGCCAGCCAGCAGATTCAAACCCAGAACCTTATTGTGAGGCACCAGTCCTAACCATGGTCCCACTGTGCTGCCCATGTGGAAAATTTTGTATATTTAACAGTTTTAATGTTAAATAAGTTAAATAAGTATACCCTTAAATTAAATAACTAGATTACTAAATCGCGTTTTTTTGGGGTTTATTTTTAAAAGAACATAAAATTAGAATAAATAATAATAATAATAATACTGAAAATATTAGTGGTGCTCTTAAATACAAACCCCCATGTAATCAGATTGTAGATGCTGTACACTCATAAAAATGCTTTGGTGAAAATAATTACACAAAATATCTGTTAATGAACATAAACTCTTACAGAATAGATTCTTCATTTTATTGTTGTAATTCACTAATTGCATATTTCAGTACTTGAATTTAACAGTTTTATTTATTACATAAACGTTACTTATTTGTGAAATTGCATTTTTTAAAAGATTATTTTTACAGTCTATGTATGTGCAAAAAATTCTCAATTTTCTTTAAAAAAAACAATTTTATAGTTATTTACAGTTAAATGTTGTGTCTTTAACATTAGATATTTTGATTCAAAGTATATTTTTCTGATTTTATTGATATTTCATGTATTTAAAAATAACAATGACAACAATTCTGTTAACTGGAAAACTTTCCTTTACATATTACTACACAGCAAGTAAAAATGTAAGTGATTTAACATGATATTAACCTTTTACGCCCAAACACCTCCATTACAGGGGGCATTGGGCTGAAGAACTTAACCTCTTAAGTCTAAAAAATTAACATGGGTTTTCTGGGTGAAAGTTTATGGATATTGAGAAATTGTTGAGCCTTCTACCTGCAATGAGAAGGAAATTTTACACTGACTTGAAACAGACACAAGGTCAATATTGACCTTGTGTCTGTTTCAAGTCAGTGTAAAAAAATAAACGAATGTGTTTTGCACTGTGGGCAAGGATAGCTGTTGCGTATTTTGTTGTTGCAGTTGTTCAACAAGAAAGCACAAAAATAAGCCTAACCCTTCATTCATGAGTCTTTGTGAAATCACATAATAAAAATTGATTAAGATGAAAAAAATGATCAAATCAAGGTCAACCTATGTACATTTTTGGAGCTTTCAATGGTAACTCATACCAAAAGGGCTGCATTTGAAATCACTCCCTATTGCACTACATTTTACACTCGTGCCATTTTCTGTAAGGGTCAAAAAACTATTAAGACTCTTTTAGCTTGTGTGCTATATAAATAACAAAGAATGGCACAAAATGGTCAGAGAAGTTGTATCGATGGCACAAACTTTTGCAAAATGTCACATTTGAATAAACAACATCTATTAAAGCAGGATTAGTGGATGAGGGAGTGATTTTGGAGACCTGATGAAGTGTTTAATGAACTGTGACTCAACTGTGGATGGTTCATTCTTGGCCTTTTAAATTGTTTGGCAGTCAGTTTTGTAAGTGAAAACCTGCACTAGTTTTAAACTTAAACTTGGAACCTGTTTTGGGACAAATATCTAGCCATAAATAACTGATGCATTTAGCATCTCACATTTGATCTAAGACAGAAAAACAACACTTTGGGGAACTGGCCAGATGGGTTCTGGGCCACACATCATAAACCGATCTATGTACCATCCAGCCAGCTGTCATTGGACATACATATCAGAAGAGAAACCAGAGCTGTTTCAGTTTTGTTGTTTTCATGTGCTTGAATGTGAATAACGTCATGGAGTCTGACAGAAGAATGATATGCAGTGTTATGGAATACTTAATTTTATCTCAGTGTAACATAGGAACTATTCTCCCTTGGTTCTCTCTCTGTCTTACTCTTCCAGTGAGAGATGAAGGGAGACATCTTGGTGTTTTCTTTTTTCTTCTATTCTTTTTCTTTTACGTTTTTGAAGCTGAAAAACTTTCACAGCTGAAGAATGTCCACATCCACCCCTGAAGCATCAGGCAAACCCTCGGGCACCTAGATGCAGCAGGGATTGTTATCTGTTCCTTTCAGGAAAGAACTTCACAATGCTGAATTACTCTTATTCGTCTCCACTGAATGTTGTACCGACGTAACTGTAATACTCTACTATCTAGCTCACTGCAGAGATGTTATATAAATGGTGTGTGCTTTGCATTCCAATTGGCAGCTCTGTGGAAAAGATGCTCTGTGTTTGTCCTTGGAAACATAAACTCACACTGAAAAAAAGGAAGGAGGAGGAAAATGCAACACACATATGTCATTTAGGACAAATGGGAGAAATAGATGACCGAGTCACCTCAACTCCAGTTAATATTATCTTCTGTTTCTGTTCCATGTAAAACGACAGAGCTCCGTCGCCCACACCTCAGCCAGAAAGCCAATCAGCTGTCGCCAATCAATCAAATCCAATCAACTGACAGCTGTTTGGTTAACAGGTGAGCTGTGTGCTTGAGTTTGACTGATAGGGGGTTATGAAAACAAACTGGTCAATGTTCTATGCCAATAATTTGTTCAAGGTAAAACAGATCCTTAGATATTTAACAAAGAACTTCTCCCTTGGAAGTTTCCTTTACATACACAGAGTCACCAGTAACACGTTAAGGGTTAGGGGTGAGCTTATAGTTAACATCTGTCCCTTTTTCTGAAATTTTTGCCTATTTTTGCTTTATGTATTTTTTTCCTAAAAGGAAAAGCTTATAACAGAAGAACTATAAGGTCAAAATGCATGTATGAGATTTCTATTGAAAGAAAAGTTTCTGATAATGTGGTTGTTTTGCATGTGGCTACAACATATTCTAATCTGAACACCAACCCTAAACGGGTCACTGGTGGCTTGATGAATGCTAATAAGTTAAATACAGTAATGAGACATTGATCACCATTTTCAGGTAACTAGCCCAACGGAGAACATTTACACATTTACTTCATGTTAACTACATATGTTGCTAAATACAACCCAGAAACTTTGTGTGTGGCATTAGGGAGTAAAAAATCCCACATCGGCCCCACATATCAGTCAAACCCGAGAGGAGGCAGAAATCATGACTGTGAAACTCAATATCAATCATTAATAGTAGCTCTGTTGTTGTGTTGTTTACCAAGAACACCTTCATGACAGACAATTCCACAGTCGCCTTTTCCCATCAGAACATAGTGTTGTATAGTCGTGTTAATATGAGACAGTTTGCTCACATCTTACTGGGCAGGAGAGTTGGAAAGGAGTTGGGGCACTGTTGATTTATCCAGTCAGCCTCTGCTGCTGTCTGCAGGGTGAAATCAACCATGGGAGCTGTTCAGAGGTTTAAGCTTTGATCAGTTTCTGTTCTCCATCTTGAATATTGTCTTTGTTTGTACATTAACATATACAGTACTTTTTATGTTCATATACGGTTTAACTTTACCATGAACTGTCCTGGCAAAGTAATAAAATATATTTATTTTAAAATACTGGTGTGTGCACATGATTGAACAACTTAATGATCACCAAGCCAAACTAGTGGAGCTTGAATTCCAATTGAGCCTGGTTTTAGTGAACAGCATGAATATCCTACACATTTTAGTTTTTTCAGTTATTCTCTTTAAAAACACTTTGTTTTCCTTCATTCATCCAATTGCTTACTGTTTTTTTTTTGTGGTATTTTTCCTTTGAGAGTCCTGTAGTACTTCTAGAACATCATCTCTCTAGTTTACTTTCTCTCTAGTTACTCTTCTCTTTCCCCTTCAACCCCAACAAGGGGCAGATGGCTGGCCCTCTGTCAGCCTGGTTCTACCAGAGGTCTCTTCCTGTTAAAAGGGAGTTTTTTCCCACTGTTACCGAGTGCTTGCTCATGGGGGATTGTCTGATTGTTGGGCTTTTCTCTCTAATATTATAGAGAGTGGTTTGCGCATTCACCTTAGAAGCAAAAGGTCCCTGGTTTGATTCCAGGTTAGGGACACAAGCCCCTCTTACCATGGAATGTAAAACTTCTGACCCCATGGTGGAAAATACAAGGGAGCAGCCAAAAGGCACTTTTTTTTTTACCTTACAATATAAAACACCTTGACGTGACTTTTGCTGTAAATTGGCACTATATAAATAGAACTGAATTGAATTCTATCTGAATAGTGTGAATTATTTGATTGTATTATTCCCAAGGAAGCATTTTCCATTTATGAGGAATATTCCATGTTCCAGTTGTAGTTTTTTGCATGAATTTGTGAAACACTAACAAATTTTAAGTGGGTGTGATACACAAACCAACTAGCCAACAACAAAACTAAGTAAGCACCAGTGGTGGCTGTGGTTCTGGAGGTAGAGCTGGTTTTCTTCCAGCAGGAAGGTTGGCGGTTTGATCCCTAGCTTCTCCAGTCCACATGCTGAAGTGTCTTTGGGCAAAACACTGAACCCCAAGTTGCTCCCGATGGATCCACTGGAGGATGAGGCTTGTAGCAAAAAGTTCTTTAAGTGCTCAGTTAGAGTAGAAAGGTGCTATATAAGCACCAGTGCATTCTTAAAATAAAAGCCTGCATGTTTGGTGAGAAGGAAAATAATCTACCTTTAAACATAAAAGCCTTAGATGAGCAGGTTTCTGGATATGCGCAAATATTACAATTATGGTATCGTTTCCAGAAGGTGACAGAAATTAAACAAAACTATTTGATGGAAAAAAAAGGAAAAAGCCACTTCATTTTTCCATATGTGATAAATGACATGGTAAGGCATTATTGTATGCACGACAGTCTGTGTACCTTTGGCCAATCCCTTGTATTTTCCCCAAGGGGTTGCCACAGCAGATTATCCACTGAGATTTTACACTGGATGCCCCTCCTGACAAAACCCTTCATAGTGAGAGGGGCTTGTTTCATCACCTGAGGGGACTATATTAGTAGAATATTTACAGTTGAAACCAGAAGTTTATGCACACTGTGTAAAAAAATACATAAACCTTGTTTTCTCACTAAACTTCTCCTGTTTTAGGTCAGTTAGAATTGCCATAATTATTTGCTAAATTCTACAATAATGAGGGAGAGATTAATTTCTTCAAAGTCAGAAGTTTATATATACACAACAAAAATGTGGGAAAGCCGAGATGATGATGGAATGGCTTTGGAAGCTTCTGATAGGTTAACTGACAAAATTTGAGTTAATTGGAGGCACACCTGTGCATGTATTTTAAGGCCACACTCAAACACAATACTTCCTTGTTTGACATGGAAAACTTAAAAGACATCAGCCAAGATATCAGAAAGAGAATTGTGGAGCTTCACAAGTCTGGGTCATCCTTGGGTGCAATTTCCAGATGCTTGAAGGTGCCACGTTCATCTGTTCGGACAAGTTTAAACAACATGAGAATGTCCAGCCATCATACCTCCCTGGAAAGAGACAGATTCTGTGTCCCAGAGATGAGCATATTTTGGTCTGAAACGTGTGAATCAACCCCAGAACCAAAGCTAAAAAACTTGTGAAGATGATGGCTGAAGCTGGTAAGAGTGTGTCAGTCAAATGGGTCCTGTACCAACATGGGCTAAAAGGCTACTCAGCCAGGAAGAAGCCTTTACTCTAAAAGCAACATAAAAAAGCCAGATTACAGTTTGCAAATGCACACTGGGACAAAGACCCTAATTTCTGGAGACATGTCCTATGGTCTGATGAAACTAAAGTGGAACTGTTTGGCCATAATGACTATTGTTACATTTGGAAGAAAAAGGGGGGAGCTTGTAAACCTGAGAACATCATCCCAACTGTGAAGTATGGGGGTGGAAGCATCATGTTGTGGGGCTGTTTTGCTGCAGGAGGAACTTGTAAAATAGATGGCATCATGAA